>CAJHZI010000534.1:1107500-1125000 GCA_905160935.1 Enchytraeus crypticus | reverse complement strand
CTTCTCTTCAATTGTCATTGATGACTGTAGCAGTCTAATTTTGTTACTATTATTATTATTATTATTTTTATTTTTATGTTTATTTTTATATTTATTATTATAATTATTATTATTATTTAAATCTTTAAAACACCCAACTATTAGCACAGCTCAACTTATATATTCACCCGGTCATTTAACATTAGTTGATCCTCCATATAATGCGAGCTTCTAAAATTGAAAAATAAAAATCTTAGGCACGTATAATATTAACGTAATCGTTGTAACGGTAGCTCGAGCGTATCGAGTCGTCTTGAAGAGAAGCCTTGTACTTCTGAACCTTGATGTTAAACCCGCTACATCGTATAAGCTACTTGATGACAATGCTCTGAGCACACGAAGCCTCGAGGTCGCTCTCTTTCCTGAGCTCTATACGTCTAGGCACCGTGCATCCAGTGTGTCTCGAACCTTCTCTGTTAATAACTGGTTAAGCTGTTGAGATGATTTTGAATAAATAGAAATTGACTGATGGAAATTTCTTTTGATTATAATTAATTTATGTAGGTCTTAGTGACTGATTGTAAGTGACTGATTGTAATTGAGTAATTTGTAATTGAATTGTTGTAATTGAGTGAATATAATTGAGTGATTGTAATTGAGTAGTGTAATTGAGTAAGTGTAATTGTGTAATTGTAATTAAGTGAGTGTAATTGAGTGAGCGTAATTGAGTGATTGTAATTAAGTGAGTGTAATTGAGTGATTGTAATTGAGTGATTGTAATTGAGTGAGTGTAATTGAGTGAGCGTAATTGAGTGATTGTAATTGAGTGAGTGTAATTGAGTGATTGTAATTGAGTGATTGTAATTGAGTGATTGTAATTGAGTGATTGTAATTGAGTGAGTGTAATTGAGTGAGTGTAATTGAGTGATTGTAATTGAGTGAGTGTAATTGAGTGAGTGTAATTGAGTGAGTGTAATTGAGTGATTGTAATTGAGTGAGTGTAATTGAGTGAGTGTAATTGAGTGATTGTAATTGAGTGATTGGTTCTGAATGATTGTAATTAAATGATTTTAACTGAGTGATTGTAATGATTCTAATTGATTGATTTTAACTGAGTGATTGTAACGATTGTAATTGATTGATTGTAATTTATTGAATACAATTGGTTGATATTGATTGACTGATTGACTATTAGCTTGCTGCTGACTAGTTTACTGCTGACTAGCTTACTGCTGACTAGCTTACTGCTGACTAGCTTACTGCTGACTAGCTTACTGCTGACTAGCTTACTGCTGACTAGCTTATTGTTGACTAGCTTACTGCTGACTAGCTTACTGCTGACTAGCTTATTGTTGACTAGCTTACTGTTGACTAGCTTACTGCTGACTAGCTTACTGTTGACTTTCTTACTGATGACTAGCTTGCTGCTGACTAGCTTACTGCTGATTAGCTGTTGACTAGCTTGCTGCTGACTAGCTGTTGACTAGCTTGCTGCTGACTAGCTGTTGACTAGCTGTGTTAGTAGCTGTGTGTGTAGCTGCTCACATGCGGCCTGTAATTAAGTTAAGTAGATGAATTCCCTCGCGTCGCATGCTATTAGCAACTGAATAAAAATCCTCTCTCTCCCTCCTTCGCTCTCTCCTTCGCTATTTCGCTCGTTTCTTTTCCTGTATCAATCTATGTCTCTGTACCTCTCTCCTCCTCTATCTCCCTCCATTTATCTCTGTGTTTCTCTCTACCTCTCCATGTGTTTCTCTATGTATCCATCCATCAATGCATTATCCTGTATACATGTATTTCTTCTTTTTATCTTTATTCATTCCTCTACTTTTCTTTATTCCTCCCTCTCTCCCTTCCTCTATCCTTCTCTCTCTCCCCCTCCCTCTCTCCCTCTTTCTTCCTCTCTCTGTCTCTCTCTCTCTCTTTCTCTCTCTCTTTCTCTCTCTCTCTCTCTCTCTCTGTTTGTCTATCTCTCACCTAATTAATCCAATTCACCGATCCAGCTCTTCACTGTATTAAATATTTTTCTTTCCTGAGCACGTCGCACGGAAGTTGCTAATACTCGTGGATGAGCCTGGAACGCGAAACTTAACATAAATATGTGCTAATTTTAGCGGTAGGGGGTCCCTCCCAGCCATGGCTGTTTGCACCACTACTACGAGACAGAGTTCACATTTTTTACTCAAACCCATTTCTCCTCTTATACAGTGGTTTATGTGAAAATTAAGAGCTAGTCAAACGATCAACCTTTTTCGGCACCCCCCCCCCATCCATATATCCATGCCTCCTAGTATATCAAATATATGGGCCCCTAGTGGGGTCTATATTTGAAAAAATTCGAACTATAGTGGAATTGAGTTCCCTCTCGTACCCCCCCCCCCCAACCACTGCCCTTACACACATATTTTCACATACAAATTGTAATAGAAACAATAAAAAAATAGTTTTAAAATTTTTGTCGACGGGCCTAAGGGGGAGGGCCTGGGCCCCCGGGCCCCCCTGGATCCGCCACTGAGAGGGAGGGATAGCGAGAGAGCGAGAGAGCGAGAGAGAGAGACAGTTATAGAACAAGAGGATGAAACTAATCGTGTTGAGATAAGAACGGGTTCAACAAATCATCTGCAGAAATAATAGACGAGCTTGTGAATAATTGACTTACATGATAAAATGTCGATTCATTCTTCTTACTCCGTGATCTACTTCATGCAAATTAAGCAAAGCCTTTGCGATGTAAACATAAAAATGGCATTGAAAGCTGCCAATTCTGCTAATCTGCTGATCTATTAGCTGCTGCTAATCAGCTAATCTTGTAGCTGCTGCTAATCATCTGATCTTGTAGCTTATGTTAGTCAACT
This sequence comes from Enchytraeus crypticus, assembly GCA_905160935.1. Taxonomy (NCBI): domain Eukaryota; kingdom Metazoa; phylum Annelida; class Clitellata; order Enchytraeida; family Enchytraeidae; genus Enchytraeus; species Enchytraeus crypticus. The sequence continues at coordinate 1,122,166 of CAJHZI010000534.1, read as the reverse complement.
GATCTTATAGCTGCTGCTAATCAGCTGATCTCATAGCTACTGCTAATCAGCTGATCTCATAACTGCTGTAAATCAGCTCATCTCGTAGCTTCTGCTAATCAGCTGATCTCGTAGCTGCTGCTAATCAGCTGATCTCATAGCTGCTGCTAATCAGCTGATCTCATAGCTGATGTTAATCAGCTCCCAGGCACGAATTCTTTGACAGTTCCCTGGAACACTCGAACGTAGTTGCTGACAAAGAGAATCATTATTTACTTTAAATACGAGCGCAAGTCAAGGATAAGAAGAAGAAGTGGAGGTAAATGATGTGTTAAATACTGGTGAACAATCGTCTTTATTTAATTCCTCACGTAATAGAAAACTGAATTGTGTTAGCTTCAGGGGATGATCTTCAGTATTTTTAAAATATCATACTAATTACATGTATATTACATTATGGAGTAGAATATTATAGAATGCATGGTAATATATAGGTTTTGAATTATTATAATTTAACAATAATATAACTCTAGTCCGTTCAGGTCCCTCGTATTTATCTATAAGTCTTTTGTGACAGCGAATATTCCGACAATTACACGTGTTTAACAAAATATGCTACTATGACTTGAATGGCTTTCGATTTTCGAATAGATTTTAAGAAAGCATTTGATAATGTAGTGCATAAGTGCTCATTAATGAAAAAGAAGAGAAAGCAGTAGAAATGTAGAACTATAGAGTTATAGAGTTGTACAGTTTTAGAGTTGTGTATTTGTTTGGTTGTCGAGTTGTAAAGTTATAGACTTTGTAGAGTTCTAGAATTATATAATTTTATAGTTATAGAGTCAAAGAGTTTTTATAACTATAGAGTTGTATAACTTTAGAGTTGTATAGCTATTGAATTGTATCGGTATAGAGTTGTATAGGTATAGAGTTGTAGAAAAACATAGTTGTATAGTTTTAGAGTTATACAGTAATAGAGTTGTTTAGTTATAGAGTCTTGAGTTATAGAGTTGAAGACTGATAGAGTTATAGAGTTTTAGAGTTGAAGACTGATCGAGTTATAGAGTTTTAGACTGATAGAGTGATAGAGTTATAGAGTTGTAGACTGATAGAGTGATAGAGTTATAGAGTTGTAGACTGATAGAGTGATAGAGTTGTAGAGTTGTAGACTGATAGAGTGATAGAGTTATAGAGTTGTAGACTGATAGAGTGATAGAGTTATAGAGTTGTAGACTGACAGAGTGATAGAGTTATAGAGTTTTGGAGTTACAATTATAGTATATAGTGTTGTAAAGGTATAGAGTTGCACACTAATAGAGTTATACAGTTGTAGACCGATAGAGTTATCAAGTTGCAGAGTTGTAAAGGTATAGAGCTGTAGAGCTGTAGAATTGTGGCGGATCGATGTTGATGATGACATTGATGGCATCGTCTGTGTTGACAACCATTCAAGCGATGCACCGCATTGATCAGTTCTTTTGTTCTCTGCCTTTATCTCAGGCACGCCTGTGAAATGGTTTGCCGTGCCTGTCTCTCTGTATGTGTGTGTTGACTCAATTTGGCTATCTCTACATCTGAGTTAGCTTTATAATAATATTTTCCTTTTTCTAGTTTTTACTTCTCTCTATCCTCTCTTTCCTACCTCTCTTCTCTCTCTCTCTCTCTCTCTCTCTCTCTCTCTCTTTATTTCTCCTTTCCTCCCTGTCTCTTCTCCTAAATTTAATTTAATCAAAACTTCACGGATTCGTCATGTTCGAAGGAAATATAAAGATAACAGAAAGAAAATTTGGAGAGAAACCTGGAGGAAGACAAAGACTAACCAATTTATAATATTTGATAACGCATTAGTGTGTGCGGTAGATAGAAACAGAAAAGGATAGGGTAAATCGATAGGTGTACGAAAATGGACGAAAGACATGTGATGGATCTGCCGTTAGACACTATCCTGAGAGATAGAGATAGAAAAGAAAAAAAATAGATAGCTATTATTTCTCTCTACAGAGGAAACGAGAGAGAGAGAGAAAGAGAGAGAGGGAGCGAGTGAGAGAGAGAGAGAGAAGGAGTAGAATGTGTTAGAGAACGTTGAGATTTTCAAAATGATAATTTATGAGTAACTACTGACCGGATTATAATGACGAAAGATCTCAATCTCTCCCATGATCTCTGGACTTGATGATACAGCAAATAAATAAATAAATAACTTAAATTGCATTAAAATTAAAAATAGCCAACGATAAAACTAAATCAGCTGTAAGTCACGTGACCCTGTGCAGTTCTTGTTCTCTATTTTAACATTCTCTAATCTCAGCCACTTAGTTAGATAATAATCTCTCTTCAACCTTTAGTTCACGGGCTCTAAATTAAAGACTATAAGATAAAATGACAGAGGAGTTTATGATCGATCTCTTTCTCCGTACAGTAATGCTGGGAAGCATCAAAACGACGAGTAAATCATAGAATTGGTGCTTGGCCGCCATCCATGTCTACATCAGTGCCTAAACCGCCTTTTCTTTAATTCGCTTTACTTTAGACTGAATTTCTGGATTTTGTAATTTGCACCGTTTTTGGACCTTCTTTTTGCTCGCCGGCTCGATTTTATCTCAATAGCGCTCGATGTTGTCATTGATGACTGTAACACTCTAATTGTTATGTTATGTTACATCTAGCACTACGAAGCTATAGCTATTTTAAGTGCTAATATGCTGATATTATGTATGGTCCTCATCCCGGAGTCATAAAACGAGTTGATGGATATTTTCATGAACCCATGTAGATTTCTTTATTTTTATCTCTCGAAGAATTGGTAAACGTCACGTGACCCTTTTACGTGTAACTGTGATACAATGTTAATAGTAATAATAATAATAATAATAATAATAATAGTAATAATAATAATAATATTATTAATATTATTAATAATAATAATAGTAATAATAATAATAATAATAATCGTAATAATCGTAATAATAATAATGATGATAATGATAATAATAATAATAATAATAATAATAATAACGGTTTAAAATCCGTTTCCTCATCCAACAATGACGTCAGGGACGCCCCCACAGCACACATCACTACAGATCAATTCACCCAGACCAATCTGAAAAAGAAATGTGCTGAAGAGAAGTAAGGTTCTAAACGAAGGCCAGTCAGGTGATCAAAAGAGGTCAGGGTAGATTGATTATGTCTACAGTGAGAAAAGAGAAAAGGTGAATCTTAGAAAGAAAGAATCGTAGAGGCAGTCTTAGTTTTTAATATCGATTCTTGTGAGACTCCTAAGCCAAATACACGTAACTTTTGAATGGCGCTAAGCCTAATCAGTAATTATTTTTAAGCCTGTAAACATAGGCAGATCTTTTCGAAAGAGACTTTGTAAATCACGTTTAGCGCTTTGGGATCATCACTTAGCAAAGAAAGAAGATCTGTCGATACTACTAACAAGTAAAACGTGCTGTGTTTGCTCGATCAATATTGACGGTGTTTTATTAGACAGTTATTGCTATGCTACATCAGTGATGCCACGCTAGGAGATTTTTATAACCGAGCTGCCATGCTGCGAGATTTTTTACGACGACGCTGTAAAAGATCGAGACATTGTTTAACTTCCGTGTCGATGCCTTCTTGTTGAATGAGGTGGGATTAGAATTACGCGTCGCATACTCTGTAGCACAAGGTCAATGTGTAAGCAAGCGGCGAAGCGTCGCAGAATTCTTCATCCCACCAGCTTTACATGGAGACGTTGTTAACTCCTTTTTGCAAAGAATAATGTGTGTCAGTCGATGAAATATCAGTATGTCTGGTAATACTGGATGGAGAGAGATAGAGGGAGATGAGAGAGAGAGAGAGAAAGAGAAATAGAGAGTATGACATGTACAAGATGGCGTCTATAGCGAAGTAATATAAACAAAGGTGTAGAATTCTTCAACATGTTTTAATATTAGTTTAAAAAAGGTTAAATGTGGCATTTTGTGTAGCAATCAAGACAACGTATTTGAGTGTCTGGTATTAATTGGAACTCAATTGAGTATTTTGATAATGTAGGATTTAAATCTGCTGCGCTATATAGCATTCGCTTCATTCAAATCTATACTTGTTCTTCTTACATGTATATTATTAGGCCTACTGTATGTAGGATTCCTTGCGCTAAAGTGGAGAAAGGTCATTGACAATAAATCTCAACCTTTAAATAAAGGTTCTTCATAAGAGGTTTAATAAACCTTCATTACACCTCAATACTTTTCTGATCTATGAGAGGGTAATATCTGCGTAATATCCATGATCGGTAAATCCATGACCGGTAAATCCATGATTGGTAATATCCATGATTGTTAAGTGAATACGACTAAATAAACTGTCTAACGAATCAAAAGTGTTATATTTAAAGCACTAGATATCATCATGGGTTATAATCATGAACGATACTAGGGGGGATAGGGTGGGGCTAACCCCCTAAATTCGATACTCAGACCTCCCACTTTCAATTACTTGCCAATAAATAAGGGCTGAAATCAAGCCCCCCCCCCCCTCCACAAATTAGCCCGCTATTTCATGACCCTATTCTCGTTCTTGGTTACAACTTTATTACGACGTGTAACCAAGTGTAACGTTTTCAATATTGGCGCGAACAAAATAAACAATAAACAAAAGCGTATACCCACCGTAAACTCCATATGATCGAAGGAAGTCGTTTAGAATATTTAAGGTTTAAAAAGAGACACTATCTGCGAATATCATGGTTCTCCTAATAGAGGCTGAGGTTGAGTCCAAAGAGCTGGTAAAGCTAATGTTAGCGTCAGTTTCCTCACTCGAAAGTGATGTCAGTGATGGTCGAGCCCAGGATTTGAACCCCGCACATACTGATCCGCGGTCGAGTATCTTACCGACATAGCCACCGGCTCCAGCCAGATACAGTATAGCCAGTCGTCACAAAATTAAATTTGTAGGAAGGCGGGGAAAATAAATCAGTATTTCATTAAGTCATGATGTCATTAAAGTATTACTTCATTAATTAATCACGCCATTAAATCATTATCTCATTAAATCTATACTTCATTAAATCATCATCTCATCAAGTTTCTTAATTACCTCAATAAATCTGCTCTCGGCTAAATTATTACCTAATTAAATAATTTACTTCATGAAATAATTACCAATTGATATCTAAGAAGTTCTGTTTACACTTCCATGAATCACTTCATTAAATCCTTTCTTTCACTGATTATCCCATTACCGAACCACGCCTACTTTCCTTCTTGTACATATATTCTAGTCGCCTCTTTGGAGCAGATATGGTAGGTCAGTTCAGTTCTCAACATCTTATGCTAGTCGAGAGTTGAGGCTCGTATTGAGGGGTGGTGTTAAAAATTCCGGGGGGGAGTAAGGTGAGGGGTTACGAACCTGCCAAAGATTTAATGAAAATTCTGTCAGAATCGATACGTCGCTGGGATACGAGAGGGCGCCACCAGTCGACGGTGGGGGGGGGGGAATTTGAAGAGAGAGAAAATGACAGGGGGGAGTTGTAGGATGGGGGATCCGGCACGTGACTTGTTGTATGAACAAAAAAGTATATAATTACAGACTTTCCTTAAATAGAAAATACCTTTTGATGCGCAGTATAGTTTTTTATAAGATGTCTGAAAACATGAAGGCATACGTTTTGTCTTTTCGGTAGTCCTGGGAATTGTAAAAAGATTTTTGCTGTTGACTATTGAGTAATTGATAATTTAGTAAGTGTGACGGTAGCTTGAATGTGCTACTGCAGACACATGTGCTGCTGCGCATATACATGTACATCTGTATATTTGTTATAAATGTGTTGTACTGTATCTCACATGTTGTACTACATTTCATATGTTGTACTATATCTCACATGTTGTACTATATCTCACATGTTGTACTATATCTCACATGTTGTACTATATCTCACATGTTGTACTATATCTCACATGTTGTACTATATCTCACATGTTGTACTATATCTCACATGTTGTACTGTTTATCAAATGTTGTTCTATATCTCACATGTTGTACTATATTTCACATGTTGTACTATATCTCACATGTTGTACTATATCTCACATGTTGTACTATATCTCACATGTTGTACTGTATCTCACATGTTGTACTATATCTCGAGTGTTGAGCTATAGCTCATTAAAAACTATTGTACTAAATTAACCATAACTATTCCACTACATTTCCAAATTAATGACCGTAAATCAGCTTGCTAAAGGCTATACCTTGGTAGCTGCTTAATCTCTTCCACTTGTCCTATTGAAACTAGTTCTAAGAATAAGATAGTCATCTATATAACCACGGAGGAAGACCTAGGTTGTAGAGTGACGGACGTGCTATTCACGTCTCTGCCCTTCACTCACTGACCGGAAGTGGAATTTGTTTCGAGCAAAGAAACTGGAATGACTCACTGAGTGGTTCACTTCAGGCGGAAGTGGAAACAGAGGATTCACCGGATGTACTTTTACCGGAAGTTAATTCATCGCCTTTTAGTCAAAATTTAGAAATCTCGTGTTTAAATTTTAAACCAGCTGATGCTGAGTGATACACAGTAATCAGCTTAAATAGAATTATGTTAGTTATATTTTATGTGATAGAGCTATGTGAAGTTATGTGAAGTTATGTGAAGTTATGTGAAGTTTTGTAATGTTACGTGAAGTTATGTGAAGTTATGTGAAGTTATGTGAAGTTTTGTAATGTTACGTGAAGTATCCAGTCTAACACGTGAGCGGTATTGTAATAATAGAAAATATTAAATACTAATAGAAAATAATGAATAATTATAGTATAGAATAAAGTATATACAATTATAAAATATGATAAGCCAATACCAGCGTGGTTGTAGACTAATGAGCTGTTACTTTTAACAACCAGAGATGTGGGTTATAAATGACTGGTTTTAGGTTGACCAGTGTTGTAAAGCTTTGTATGGTTGAGATGAAGGTTATAAATGACTGGTTTTAGGTTGACCAGTGTTGTAAAGCTTTGTATGGTTGAGATAAAGGTTATAAATGACTGGTTTTAGGTTGACCAGTGTTTTAAAGCTTTGTATGGTTGAGATAAAGGTTATAAATGAGTGGTTTTAACTTGATCAGTGATGTAGAGCTTTGTATGGTTGAGATGTGGGTTATAAATGACTGGTTTTAGGTTGATCAGTGATGTAGAGCTTTGGATGGTAAAGTAAAGAGTTATAAATGATCAGAGTGACAGTGGGCGGGACTTGTGTAGAGATCAAATAATCAAATATTCTGACTGGGGGGGGGGGGGGGTTGGGAAAAAAATTGTTTCCTGAAATTATGTCGCCGAGAATGTTCTGTTTTGATACGTCACTGAAAATTGTAATGGTTCTTTATTAATTTTCGTCATGTGCAGATTATTTAATTGCTTGTATTCAGAACTGAACTCTTGACAGTTTCTATTAATTATATTTTTTATTTTATTTCATACCGCCACATAAACTGGTTTCAGTCATCGCCACTGGCTGAAACCAGTGGCGAAGACGGTAATATATTTGACCGCGGATCAGTATGTGGGGGGTTCAAATCATGGGCTCGCCCGTCACTGACTTCGCTTTCGAGTGAGGAAACTGACGTTAACAAAGATTTATTTTGTTTATTTCTTAAATATATTTGGCTCAAGCCCCGCCTACAAGCAGGGCGTGATTTAACCCCGCCTCTCTCTAAGGCTCCTGGGTACGAGCGGTGGTCAAGATCTTTATTCGAGTTAATGGACTCTTGCAAGAATTTCCTTAAATTTCACGCTAGGAAATATCGGTCACGTGGGAACCGTTGTGCAATCTAGAGGCCAGAGTGAGAGAGAGACAGATATAACGAGAGAGAGAGAGAGAGAGAGAGAGAGAGAGAGAGAGAAATAGAAAGAGAAAGATTAAAAGTAGAAGAAAGATGAATAGGGAAAAATGAGGGACGAGAGAGGGAGAGATAAAGGGGATAGAGAGTGAGGGAGAGAGAGGCAGAGATGAAGAGGCAGAGGCAGAGGCAGAGAAAAAAAGAGAGGAATAGAGAAAGATATAGAGGAACGAGAGAGTGAGAGAGATAAATTGAGAGCTAAATGGGTATATGAGTTGAATAGGCTTAAATATATATTAGCAACTAGGTTTAACGTCAGTTAGCACAACGAGTGCTGTGAAGATACTGCAGCTGGGATTTGAACCTATAACGCCTGCTTGTCGAACAAGCGTGCTGCCAAATGAGCCATCCAATGTTGACCCGCTTGCCTTTGATCTTGGACTTACATTGTTTCAATCTCACTTTCTCTTGTGGTCTTTGCGTACTCAGTCGTCATTGTGTGGTGCTTTGGCGCCTATGTATAGAGTCTGCAAAAGACGTCTCTTAATTTGCCTTATGTCGAGGAACCGGACGTTAAATGCTTATTGATTGATTGATTGATTCAACCTCTAAATAGAATATATATATATATATATATATATATATATATATATATATATATATATAAACGTCCTCGTGGATGGTTGTGCTGACAGGAAAGTGTGGTGTGGTGTGGAGAGAGCTGAGTTCTGGTGTATCAGGCAGCAGTCTAGCGGGTCCTAGGAGTGAAACAATGAGCGAGACAATGGACGGCAGAGACTGCCCCAGGTCTGTTTGGGTTGAACCGTCGCGGATGTGCTCTTCGTCGTTGGACGCAGTCCTGGATGAGTTTAGAACCAGCGGCAACCTGATTCTCGCCAAGTCTAGAGTCAACAAGACATGCAGGTGAGCGTTCATGGTGATATATAGACTTTATTTCTCCAATACATGGTAGTTTCGAACAAAGATATAGAAAAAAGAAAAATAAACGAAGAGAAACAACACTTTGCATACAAGAACAGCTAAGCAATGCAAACCTAGTAGTTTACAAGTGACAAACAGAATCAAATCAACTCAGTTATTCATTAGAATATTCAATATGTAGCATTTTGTCAACGTAGATCAAAAATTTAAATCGTACTTTAGCAACAGAATCAACAAACGAAATATTATATTTCCTTTGTAAACTTTCAAATTCTAAATAATCTGGATGATTTAATTCGATCCCTTTAATAATTTTGTCATCCAATACAAATTTGTTAAAAAAATTATATCTATGGTATTCATATAAGATACTCAAAGGCCAAAAACCAAAATAATATTGACACCACATAATTACTTCCTTGTCAGTCATATGAAAGATCTTCGAAAATATACTGTCATATGCTCTACTCATACTCTTTAAGTCTGAATCTTGCAAGGTGGCAGCAGCATTGCCATAAAGCAATGCTGATACACCATTACTATCAATCAGTTTAAGAATGACATCTTCAGATGCTTTTGTTCCCAGCCTTCCTAAAATTGTGTTAGCAGCTCTAAAAAATTTCCCTTTTGATTCTTCCCATTGGCGTTTAAAATTTTTTGCCTTACAAATAGTGACTCCTAAGTATTTAATAGATTCCACCCAATTAATTGCAACTCCTTGAATACTTAAAGGTGAGCTTGAATAGCTACACCTTGGGCCTATTCTTATACAATGGCATTTTGACACATTTGTTGGCAAATCTAACTCATTGAAAACATTATCACATATATCCAACATAAGCTGTAAATCAGTAACCGATGCACTAATCAAAATTAAATCATCAGCATACATGAAGCTGTTAAAGCATTTATAATTAACAAAGCATTCTAAATTAGATTGCTCTAATACACTCAATATATTATCCACAAATAATGTAAATAAAATGGGTGACAGAACTCCTCCTTGTTTAACACCAGATACAAGAGGCACACAATTAGACTTACAATTTTTCCATTTAACAGTTGTAAAGTTTTTGGAAATCCAATTTTCTAGCACATTTAATACACATTTATTTACACCTCTGTTCTGCAACATACATAAAATTCCATAACCATTGCATTTATCAGAAGCTTTTTTCAGATCAATTACCCCAATATTTACTGTAGTGTTTCTATTATTGAAGTAATTAACAACTTTTCTAAGATTATGCAAGGCGTTAGTGCATCCGACTTTTTGTTTAAATCAAAATTGCCTTGTGGAGGTTTCAAAACTAACATATCTTAAAATACAGTATTCAAAAATTTTTAATATCATTGGGCATATCGTTATTCCCCGAAAGTCGTCAGCAGACAAGTTTCTTTTGTGCCCCTTAAATTTCGGTATTGGCGTAGTAATGCCAACACCGAACTCATCAGGAACTTTTCCCAACTTCAACATTATATTAAATAGAGTTCTTAGAATTATAATTAAAGACGGATGCGCATAAGCAATATGCTCAATTGTTAACCCATCTGCACCGGTAGCTTTGTTTGCTTCAATGCTATTAATTGCTTTATCAATAGTGGGACTTACATATAGAGCACTATGGTTAATTGACTAGTTATAGTCTTTCAGTATTGTTAAGTTCTCTATGAGATTGTTACCCGATAAGTTAATAGAACTTAATCCCTCTCTCTCTCTCTCTCTCTCTCTCTCTCTCTCTCTCTTAGTGCACTGCCTACTGGCAGGTCCATGATATATAACGCCTCCACTCTTCTCTGTCTTCCGCCTTCCTCTTCATTTTCACATATGAGTGGGTCTTTAAATCATCTAACATACCAGAACTCAATAGTATTAACGTAATGAGGAGGTTGTGCAGTAATACTTACCATTAATTTGCCTAATGTACTTTTTCGGAATGACTAGAGTAACGCCGAACCACTACACAAATAGACACGACAAATACGTCAAGTGTCGTAGGATTTGACAAAGATGAGTATGAGCAAGGCAAGGGAAAACCGCTTCATAATACGAAGAGACACAGTGACCCTTCATGAACTTCGAAGCTTCGAAAGCACTGTAATATACTGTATATAACATGGGACAGCAATTGAAGAAATTAACAGAGTGACGTTTACACAGCGCATCTCTAATTATCTCTCGCTCTCTCTCTCTCTCTCTCTCTCGCTATATATATATATATCTATATCTATATATATATATATATATATATATTATATATTTATTCTCTCTCTCTCTCTCTCTCTCTCTCTGTCTCTCTCTCTCCTCTCTGTCTCAACACTTTATCTTAAGTACATCCGTCCATAAGGCCGTAACCCTGAATCAGCTTAACTCCTACCCCACTTCCTACTCCAACCCGCTCTTCCTCCTCAGTAATGCTCTGCCCCTCTTGTGGTTATCACCTCCTCTATTGTGTTTAGCCTCTCTATTGTGTTTAGCCATCGTCATTGTATTATTCCATCCTCTATTGTGTTTGCAATCCTCTATTATTATTAATCTTTATCGTCACTTGGGCAACAAAACCACACGACCGAAAACAAAAAAACGCAACGCGCAACAACAAAGAAATTAAACATAAAAAAACACAGACTGCCCTCTACAAGCTGCAACTATCACACTAATACATCAAAGCATGCAACTATAACATCCAATATCATCAAAGCATGCACATGTACCTTGGCATTTTGTTACAATCAGAGACAACGTTCTGAGTGTCTGCTAGATTGTAACCGCATAGGTGACATTTGACAAATTTCCAAATCTATAATTATTGGGATGAAATGCCAATTGCTTCTTTCAAAATTGTTGATAGTTGAGGTTTATCATTTATGATATCTCTGTAATTATTTTTAAAATGCAGAGCAATGGTATGGAAGTGAGCTGCTAGCTTCTCTAAGTCGCCCATGGACAGTGTTGAACATATAAACCTTAGCATTATATTTTCAGACATATTCAGGGACGATAGAAAGGACATTACCTTTAATGCATATATGTGTAAAATTTATTTATACCCAGTATATAGCTGACAATGCTTTATAGTATTTTTGTCGAAGGTATTAAAAACTTTTTGAAAAGATTTAGTCCACGGACTATTTAGACTAGTTAACTCTGTTTTATTAAGGGACAGAGCCTCCAAAGCGTAAATCAAACATGGTAGAGCTATGGTCGATATTAGTTTCAGAATTACAGGCTTATTATTAGAAGTTCCTAATTAGCCAATATTGCATTTGCCGATCTATAATATTTAATTTTGGCAGCATTAAAGCTACACTTAAATTTACATGCATTCAAAATATATATTCCTAAATACTTAATTTCGTCTGTCCAAGGAACTAAGCTATCTTTTAGATATAGTTTGCAGCATTTATAATTGTATCTATTGCCAATACGTAATGACATGCATTTTTTAACATTAATCTGCAGGTCTAGCAATTCTAGCTCACTACTACAGATATCTAACATAAGTTGCATTTCACAAAGAGACGGGCTTAACAAACTATAGATCATTTGCGTACATAACTGCACTAACAGCGATACCCTTAAAATAACAAACATATTTAGAGAATTTATCTAGCAAATCATTAACATAGAGAGAAAATAAAACTGGACTTAAGACTCCACCTTGCCGTATACCAGCCAATAATAGGTAAGGCCTAGAGAGAACATTTTCCCATCTAACACAACTGTAGGAGATACTGTACCAGTAAAACAAGATATTAATGAACACTAATGGGGCTCCTCTTTTCATTAACTTTAAGAAAAGTACTGAATGAATAACTTTGTCAAAATCCTTGCTTATATCTAGACAATATACATTTATAGTTGAATTGTTTTCAGTATAATATTCTATTACTTTTATCACAGTATATGTTGAATGCTGACAGCCAGACTTGGGTTTGAAACCAAGTTGATTATAGCTTGTAATAAAGAACTTTGAGAATTTTATCATTAAGCAATGTTCGAATAATTTTGACATAATAGGACTTAATGAAATTCCTCTGAAAGTATCAATGGCTTGAGGACCGTGAGATTTTTAATTTTTTGGAATGGGTATAGTGATATCCCTTCCAATTCTCGTGGTACATGACTAGATATTAACATCGAGTTAAACAATTTTGCTAACAGTGATAACAACACTGGATGCGAGTAAACGACATGTTCAGTAGTAATGTTATCCTTTCATCTTATGGTTAGAGGTTCCTACTTAAGCCAAAATTGCATTTGCAGATCTATATTATTTCATTCTTGCTTCATCAAAACTGCACTTAAATTTACATGCATTCAAAATATGTATTCCTAAATATTTAGTTTCGCGAGTCCAAGGGACGAATATATCTTTTAGAAACAGTTTAAAGCATTTATTATTGCATCTATTGCTAATCTGTACGAATATCAACAATATGTTAACAACAATAGATCATCTGCGTACATAATTGCACTAACAGCGATACCCTTAAAATAACATCCATATTTAGCGAATTTATCTAGTAAATCATTAAAATAAATACAAAATAAAACTGGACTTAGGACTCCACCTTACCGTATACCAGCCAACAATCGGTAATGTCTAGAGAGAACATTTTCCCATCTAACACAACTGAGAAACATATAATCCACAATCTAAGAAACTGTATCAATAGAATAAAATATTACTCAACACTGATGAGCTCCTCTATTAATTAATTTTAAAAAAAGTACCGAAAGGTTAACGTCAGTTTCCTCACTCGAAAGCGATATCAGTGACGGGAGAGCCCAGGATTTGAACCCCGCACATACTGATGCACGATCGAGTATCTGACCGACTTCGCCACTGGCTCCAGCCAAATATCGGTCAATTCTTCATTTCTCTTTAAGGATAACTCTTTCAACAAAAAAAACATCAACTTGTTTTTCTTTCAATGGTTTATTCCCACCTGAATTGATATACAAATCCGGCTCTACCGCTGCTATAGGAATTGTAATGGAAGTTCTATTATAAAGCATTCCATCTTATTAAAAGCTTCCGGTGGAATTTCTATTTTCTATTTTTCGCCATCGCAGGAACATCTGCTCGTAGCATTATGACAGGCTGGCCATTTAGAACGAACGAGGATCGCTTGGGTTAGGGAATAATGGAACTTAGAAGCGATGATCGCTTGGGTTAGTGAATAATGGAACTTAGAAGTTTTGAACAAATTTTGTTTTTGAAAGTCGCACCAAATAATTTAATTGAATGGGATTAAATTCGAGTGAACTGCCGAGCGTTGACCCTATAATAATCTCCCAACATTTTCTGTAGTCGTGTCATGACCGATGGCCGGTCTTCGAGGCTGCTTTGCTGGTTCCTCGCATATATTTGTCAATCCTTTCCATGGTTAATCATATATTTGTCATTGATGTAGCAAAATTCAGTCTAAAAATACAATCTAGAAATTGAAAAAAATTATAATCCCATTAATATTTTTAGATTTATCACCTTCCTCCTCTCTCTCTCTTTCTCTCTCTCTCTCTTTCTCTCTCTCTCTCTCTCTCTCTCTCTCTCTCTCTCTCTCTCTCTCTGTCTCTGGCTAAAGGATGGCTCTGTTTTCCATCTCGCTTTCTCTTCGGTCCATTCATTTATTAGTGCATTCAGGTGGTTTTTAACTTCTTAGAATGGTATGTTTCATTGAGAGAAAAAAAGAGAGAAAGAGAGAGAGAGAGAGAGAGAGAGAAAGAGAGAGAGAGAAAAAGAGAGAGAGAAAGAAAGAGAGAGAGAAAGAGAGAAATGAAGAGGATTCGGGTAGGAAGTGACAAATCTGAAATCTGAGAGACCAGTTAATTTAAGTAAATTACCTGAAAATTTTGGCTAAATCCATTACTCTCTATATTTCCTCTTGTAACAAATCAACTTTCCTGGTGTCATA
>CAJHZI010000534.1:1047500-1102500 GCA_905160935.1 Enchytraeus crypticus | reverse complement strand
ACGTTAAACTTGACTTTAGCTTTCTATCATCAGCCGTTTAACGAACGTTCCCTCATTTGACTGTGAATTAAAGTAGCAATGACGTCTGATCTGTAATTTAAAATAAATTTTTATTGCATCATTTGAAATTGGTGTCACAGTCCAATTTACAGATTAAATTAATTAATGCTTATGTTAATTTCTGATCCTCTCTCTCTCCTTTCCTTACGCTTGGCCTTCTGGAATTTTCGAACATATTTTGCGGCCATTTTGCATATCACCGGAAATGGTCGCATCAATATTCTGTAGGGTATTTGTCGTATTTCCGGTGTGAATAAAAGGAAACGAGATAGTAAATTCTCGTTCAGCTGACAGTCAATGCATAGTACTTGGCTGCACTGTAATTGTGTTTATGTTTATGTGTAAATGTAAAGAGCTAGCATTCAGTTATGCAGGTACATTGATTGGTAAATGTCTCATTTTAGGAGTTAATGTCCTAGCACTGTGTTGGATTTCCATTCAATCTCTATACTTTTTTGGGGGATATGGCGTAACGATCAGAGTATTCGCCTCAGATACAAGTGGTCTGGGTTCAGAGCACAGGTCAGTCAAGAAATGATGGATATCCCCTTGTGCCCATGGAAGCTTAATCTTGTATCGGAGCTTGCTGCCGATTGGCGCTATCAATAGCAAAGGTATGATATAATATCTTTAAAAGATATAATAGCACTGTGGCGGAGGGGATATGGCGTAGAGGTTAGAGTGTTCACTTCGGATGCAAGTGGCCTGGATTCAAAGCTCCAATTAGACAACGCGCAACCCACTCCACTAAAGCATTAATTCTCATAACATCAACTCGTAAAACAGTCAACAGTCAGGTGATGTGTTAGCGTTGTTTAAGATAGTGCGACATACGCTACGAAGTTTTCATTATACTATTTTTTATGATTATTTTAATTTTATCTCTGTCTAGTGTTCTGCCAAGTGGCATGTCCGACCTAAATATTCCTACCCATACATGGTGCTTTTCACGCTCCATAAAGAGCACTCTATCTATCAACTAATTAATCTCTTCATAGAAGGCTATGCCTATCTACACTTTAATGTAGCCTGGGAATGATATGGCTTCTGAGGTAGTTTACCGTTTTCCTCCTCAGTTATTGCTAAATCGCCTCTTACGACACGTGAAGTTTACGTTTGTCTATTCTTAAGCGGGCCTGGCACATCACCGTAATGATATTCAATAATGTTAGTTAATAACAATGCTAATTCAAAGTGTTATCCAATAACATTATTTATTTTTAATTATTACATTACAATGATTTTAAGTAATTAGTTTGTCATTTCATTGCTTTGCAGACATTTGTGAAGATTAAATTATCTTCGGAAATGAATTCAAGACTATTTTAAGGTTGTCGTCATATCGATGAACCCAAGGAGCTGGCTGCTCAATAGATTCAACTGCACTGAAGTGGAGCCGAGCTGGAATTCGAACCTCAGGCTCTCCGGTAGCGATACAAGCGGTCCAACCTTGCTACTCACTAAGCTATTACCTGAGCGAAAGTGTAGACTTTATGTTCTTGAGGCAGATCAACAGCCGGATATGAATACTACTGATCTTTGGAAAGGTTAGCTGAGAATGTCTCCATGGTTTATAGTGTGTAGAGCGTCAGGCAAAGTTATGAAGCCTTAAATGGCTGTTCATGAGGTCCTGGGATCAATTCCCGGTTGAGCTGAGCAAGAGTAAAATCTCGGACATTTACCTTTCAGAGTTTACCGGTACACCTCACGTCTTGAACAGAAGAACTTTGTTCTTTTATTCCAGCAATTGCTTCAGAAAAATTGCTACAAAATTATCCAAAACGAATAAAAAATAGGGGATTGACGGATGTCATGATATGGTATAGGAAAGAGAGGAGTAGAAGAGGTTTAGTGGTATACCCAACCTAGTTAAACTGGGAATAAAAGGAAGAAGATGATGATGACTCATTTATTTATTAACTGATTAGTATATTGACTGATATGTTATGATAATAATGATGAGTCGTTAATTAATTGATAGTATGATTACTGGAAAAATATCCTGACCCTAGCTAAAGTAAGAATCAAGGCAGGAAGATGATGATGATGAGGACTACTGTAGAAATACATTCAGTCTTTAACTAATCTCATTAAAAGTAGTTGATTTTGTTTAGATATATTTGAATAAACTAGTTGGTTTAGTTGATTGATTATTTGACGAATAAATCGACTGACTGCGATTGATTGCACAGTTATAAAATAGTCGATTTGTTAAAATAGCTGACATTATAGATATATGTGAATATATTGATTAGATATGTGAATATATTGATTAGTTTAGTGGATTGATTCTAAGACTAATTAACCGACTGACTGCGATTGAATGCTAATTGATTTCTCAGACTGATTATTACTGCTTTGATTATCCAGGTGGTTATGACAACATATTTAAAGTAAAGCCCGGTGAGCTGCTGCTAATCCTCATCCTACTCTCTGCCTGGATGTTTACTATCGCCGTATTTCTCCGGAAGTGGAGATCAATCCGAATCCTACAGCCCGGAGAGCCGAGGTTCAAACATGCGCCCAAGAACCTGGAGACGATCAAAGTGGTGGCCAAACACCGGGACTCCGTTATCTACAAGAGCTACACCGAGAACATCACAAAAACCATGCAGGCCCGTCAAAAGCGTCTAGACCGCATGAACACCATGCCTAACATCAAGCTCGGCGAAGATGCGCTCTGCGCGGCTGACACGGAAAAGAAGCGCTGCGCAAGCATTGATATGAAGAATTTGGGAGGCAGAGGTTCGACGGGGTCTATTCTCCTAGCCGGGAGTAGGGGTTCGGCAGGGGCGATATCTCAGATCGGGAGCGACGAATGCGGGAGTCCTGGGTTGATAGCCCTGGCACAGTCCTGCACCAGTATAGCGCTGGGATTCCACAACAACAAGTCCATCAGTCCCGTCATGGAAGTGGAAGAATCAGACGAAAATGAAAATCAACTCACGTCTACCACGCACCTGCATCCTGCTGTTGCTTCCACGATCACGTCGATTTACACAGTGTCCGGTAGCGCTTCGAGAAACCTTGCTTCTGAGGTGAACGTTAAGTTACCGTCGACGTTACCGAATGTTATTTCGAGCGACTTAATGGCTGGCAGAGCAACAGTGAAAGCTCTTTCTGGAATTTTGCCTCTAGTTAACGTTCCGATGTTAAAGGTTGATTCACCAACTTCCGTGATTTCATCAGAATATGAGGCGTCACCAACAGCCGAAAATGCGGAAGTTTCATTAATCAGTGAACAGGCGTTAAATAGTTCAATCGTTTTACCGCCTGAAAGGCAAATGTTCTTCGCTTCTTTCTCCGCAAATGGAAGAGGTCAGGCTGAGCTTGACGATCATATAATTCGAAATGAATCTAATGAATTTGAGCAATCGCTTAAAGCGAAGAAAATTGAAAGTGTGTTAACGCTGTATGAAAATCAAACGGGAGAATTTTCAAAGTCTGACATGGTACCTCTGCAGGACAGAGTGGAAATGACAACAAAGTTGTCAACTTCATGTGTGACGTCATTAGTTAAAAATAGCCAGGTCAATGAACAGGAAAATAATTACGGTTACATATCTCTACCAGTGAAACCAATCGATTCGGTAAACAATCCAACGAACAATCAATTATTCAATAAATCAATCAGTGCTGATATTTCGTCATCTGCGGTTGCAAACAACTCTGAAGACTTACCATTTAGAGATTTGCCATCTACTAAATCATCATCGTCGTCATCGACTCAATTTTCGCCTGTCTTAATCAAACAACTGCAGGCTTCACCTGTCGCAAGAACTATATCAACATTTCCTTCAAACTCGCTCAATACAAAAGACTTCAAAACACCATCGAGCGGCTGCAAGGTCAGCCACCTAGACGACATCGGTTCAGCAGTGACTGAGCTTCCTAACAACCCGGTCTTGTCTGGGAAAGATTCCGCCAAGCTAGTAATCAAACCAGATACCATCACACCGGCAGGTACGGGAACAGTTTTATATGCGTCCAATAAAACTTCATCTTTTGGAACCTTGATTCACCTGGAATCAACTAAAAAAGTCCGCATGATTTCTGGAAAAAACCCCGTGACAAATACGACAGGCACTGCGGCCAGCGTCCACACAATGGACTCAAATTCACAAGGAGATCCTCACGGCAATGGAAATAATAGGATTGAAATTGAAGAGAATTTTCCGGGATACAGAGCGAATAATTCTGGATCAGGCTGTTTCAGAGCTGAGCCCGCATCAGAGAGCACACAGGAGAAACTTGCTGGCTCAGAATTTACACCATCTACTGCCGAGGCAATAGCGGCCGTCGAAGCCTCGATCAAAGCAAATATTGCCGTCTCTGGGGTTCGAAATCTTAACTCAAATCTCAATAACTCAAATCTGAATTTGGGCGTGAATTATGACCTGCCGTGGATGGATGATGTGAGTGAGGAGCTGGACGACTTCGATGCATCGGATGAGTATGGTGAAACGACCGGTCTAATGACCACGAAACTCTAACTGGAATGACCGCATCTGGGGAGGAGATGTGGCGTAACGCTTAGAGTGTTCGCCTCGGATACAAGTGGCCTGGGTTCAAAGCGCAGGTCGGTCAGCAAATAATGGATATCCCCTTGTGCCTATGGAAGATCAAGCGTGTATCGGAGTGTGCTGCCAGTTGGCGCTATGAATAGCAAAGATATGATTAATTAACCATGGAAAGGATTGCTAATAATTTGCCAGAACCTGTAAAGCAGTTTAAATAGATCTTAAATCAAACATGCAAGTCCTTCTGACCCAGTACAAAAAGTAACTGTAATTTAATTCAAACTCTGACTAAATTTATTTCATTTTAATTTGTTCAAATTACACAATAAAATGTAGTATATTCTACTTGCTATAGTACCAGACACTTTAATAAAACTAACTTCTTATAATTTAATTCAGGAAAATATTCAGAACGAAGCTATCTGCAGTGATATTTGACCATTAATCAATGATAAAATACTTAATCCTTGATTAAATTGTTAATCCTTAATCGGCGCAATATAAACTAAACTAAATTTATTTCATTTTAATTTGTTCAAATTACACAATAAAATGTAGTATATTCTACTTGCTATAGTACCAGACACTTTAATAAAACTAACTTCTTATAATTTAATTCAGGAAAATATTCAGAACGAAGCTATCTGCAGTGATATTTGACCATTAATCAATGATAAAATACTTAATCCTTGATTAAATTGTTAATCCTTAATCGGCGCTATCAACAACAAAGATATGATTAAGCATGGAAAGGATTACTAATAACCTGTCAGGATTTGCAAAGCAGTCTCGAAGATCGGTCACCGGCCATGACATCGCTATAGAAATTATCGAAGGATACCAATATTGTTATGTGACGTGGGACAAGCCTGTGACTTGATAACTAGAACAATAGATCAATATCGTCGTTGAGAAATGTTGACAAGTTGATTGATGAGTGTGGGCTGATGACTACGCACATACTTACATCTCCCACGCACTATGATCGTTTGACTGATGTACCGATCAGCAGTCAGAGAAGAGAGGTTTAGAGGAGGAGGAAGCAGATATAATATTTACTAAAGGTTTAGCGTCCGTTTCCTCATTCAAGGATGATGTCAGGGACGTCCCCACAGCACACATAACTGCAGATCAATTCACCCAAATCAATCTGCAAAAGAAATGTGCTGAGGAGAAGTAAAGTCCTTAGCGAAAGCCGGTCCGATGATCAAAAATGGTCAGGGTAGATATCTGCAGATGCTATCAAATTCTGCACAATATTGAATCACCTCACATTAATCAGAAGTGGAAATCAGTCAGTTTTTGAAGGGTCATTTTAGGGCGGTCGTTGGTGGTGACCAACCCTTCATTTGGGGTAGTCATGTCATCCTTCGGGCCTCCCCTCAGAAGGTTGTTTTCTCTACTTCGTGAGAAAAAGTTTAAAATAGTGACTCGTTCACGATGACTAACCGGTGGCGATGACCCGAGCTTTGAAGATCTTATTGAATGTTTACACACTTCAGTCAATTAACTCTGGTGAAGATTTTGCACCGCACAGCACGAAACACAGTGAGCATCGGTTACGTGCAGACATGCCGTGAAATACTAAATAACAAAACACGTGATGATGATCTATAGGATCTCTCTATAGTCAGCATCATCATCATCATCATTCATCATCATCATCATCATCCCTTGAATCTCAGTTTAACTAGGGTCGGGATAAGAAGAGACCTTCGTAAGTCATCTCTATCTCACACCTAATCATCAGTCAATCTCCTATTTTTCATTTCCTTCTTTATCACCGTATCCCACGTCAGTTGTGGTGTATCTTTCTCTAGAAAACGGGCGCCACTAGGTGGATACGAACCTACAACCTTACAATCTCCAGTTTGGAGATTGTAGTATTGGCAGTGCTTTATGTCAATTGGATAAGTTTGGCCTTTCAAGTACATGAGGGCTTACTGCAGTTTACAACTTCTTTCGATGCAGGTCTACGCATTTTATTTCAATCTTTGTCTTCAAAAACATCAGAAATAAAATCGACAAAGACACTTTTATTGTAAAATTCGATGTAATAAATTATTTTGAGAGTATTTTGTAAAATGTTACACGGTATTTCTGAAATTAAACTTTGGGTATGAACCTTGAAACTACCAACCAGTATTGAAGAGGTTTCCCGTTTAAACGTCATATCTGCTATGTGACAGAAGGCTGCGACTTTTACTACCCAATTATAAGTGTAATAAAAACGGCGATGCTGTACAATAGGTCCAATATATACGTGCATACTTAAATTAGCATATGAAGTAGGCATACACTAGAAAATTCTTGGCACAGGATAGTTCGTACCAAACAACGCGTTATACGACAGTTATTACAGTCATGCTTTAGTGTCAGTTACACATCGTTGTAATTGGAAGATTGCATAAATCTATTGCTTCTAGTATTAGAAAATTATGCTACGGACCTAATGTGAAATCAAAGTTAACTGAGTTGCGAGTAATCAATAACCTATAACTCTAGTCCATTAAATATTAAGTTTGCATGCAATATATACATATTTATTTTATGTTTTAAATATTAAGAAAGGCCAATTAATAAACAAGGAAATTAATTTTTGTAAGGAAACAATAAACGAATAAGCAATGTTGAAATCGTAAAATAATATATAAAGCTAATGTTGACGTCAGTTTCCTCATTCGAAAGCGATGTCAGTTACGGGCGAGCCCAGGATTTGAACCCTGCACATGCTGATCCGCGATCGAGTATCTTACCGACATCACCACTGGCTCCAGCCATCTATGAATAACATAAAATTTCTCATTATTCTTGTTCGAATAACACATAATGACTATAGCGTAGTGGTTAGAGGCTCCAGTTAAAGTCATTAAGTTTTAAAGCACTGGTCAATTTTTGTTTATTGTTAACTGACGCATTTCTTGATACGACAAATGCGAACGATCTCTTCTATCATATTAAGATACTCGACCCCGGATAAGTATGTGCGGGGTTCAAATAAATCCTGAGCTCGCCCGTCACTGACATCCTTTTAGAGTGAAGAAACTGACGTTAATCTTAGCTTTTCTATATTCCGCTAGATCATAACATTTTTTATCCCACCACTGATCTCTTGCCTTCTCCGTTGCTATTTGCAACTCATTATTTAGTTTTGCATATTCCCTTTTTTCATTTTTTTGAGGTGAATTGAATTCTCGTGGTTTCGATTCTCGGCCGCGCTGATCTGAAAGTAAAATCTCGGACATTTACAGGACTGGTTACATGGAAAATGAGCTAAACTGCCTAGAGGTTTCAACATGTGATATTAAAAAGTGATAGATATCAACATGGGTGAATTTCTGTTTATATACTGTGATAAATGGAAGGTAAGTAATATATATGTGCCAATCTGTAATTATGCTCCTACAGCAAATTAAGTTGGCCTACAAGCTGATTACATCGGAAAACGTTATGCACTACCCAAACCATGTCTTTAGCTTGGCAGAAACATAAGGCTTAATTAAAGTGTTTATCCTTGTATTGCGCATTAAAAGAATCTGAAAATTGATTACTAATTATTCTATATCCACTTCTCTTTAGGATTATAAGGTTTATAGTGAGAAGCATAAGCAGAATCCCTCAAGAATTATGGTATATCAAAAGGAATGTTATGGATAATTTAAAGATACACTCGTATGTGGACATTAAGAGGAAAACGGAAAATAGAGAGTAGTGGATGCGTTAAATTCCACGGACCTGCCAGTAGGCAGTGCAATAAGAGAGAGATAGAGAGAAGTAGAGGTGTAGTCCTAAATAAGTGGGGGACGCCTGACTCAGTGGCGTAAGGCAAAAACCTTGCAAACATTTGTGCCTGTCTTTACGTTTTTTTTATGGAACTGTTGCAAATTTCACTTACAAAATTATACAACAATGCAATAAAAGTGCTATTAGAAATTGAAAATTATAGTTATTTAGCCATATAATTGTAGATGATTTAATGATCCATTCATATGTGGTCATGAAGAGGAAAACGGAAGACAGAAAGAGTGGAGGAGTTATATACCATGGACCTGCCATTGGGCAGTGCACTAAGAGAGAGAGAGAGCCATACAATAATAGTAGTAATAAATGATAATAACACATTATAGTGAAACGATCAACTACATTGATATCTATCACTTTTCATCACTTTTAATTGCACATATTAAATCTGTTAGAAATTTGATCCACTTTTCAGTGCAACCAGTCCTGTGAATGTCCGAGATTTCACTCTCAGATCAGCGCGGCTTGGAATCGAACTGGCGAGAGTTAAATTCACCTCATAGAACAGATACAGAATCTATTGAGAAATTAATACAAGCAATTAAAAGCCAGAAAGACGATCAGTGACTCAGACTTAGAAAAATAAAATTCACATACATTCATAGGGCCAATTTGGTTAGACAGGATATTGTGTTCAGGGAATGACGTTCTTGCCCAGTAAATTTTAGTCAAAGCTGAGGATGGCATAGGGGCCCACCTCTTCATTAGCAGAATCTCCAAGAATAATGGTATTTCCAAAGGAATGATATATATATTTTAAAGATCCACTCGCATATGCGGACATAAGAGGAAAACGGAAGATGGTGACGAGTAGAGGCCTTATAAATCATGGACCTGCCAGTAGGCAGTACATTAAGAGAAATAGACAGGCTCAATGTTGAAATATAGTGAGTCAATGATCAGATTTTAACATGGATCTGAGCAAAATAGTGTGGGGACGCTTTCCCTCCATGTAAAAATGTGGGAGATGGCGTCCCCCGTCGTCCCCGCCCCACTACACCACTAGTGCGAATTTGAGAAATTTTTTTTAGCTTCCTGCCATATCGCCTGCTATCATTGGTAGGCCTATATAATAGTCCACTTGAGCGATCTACTGCTCAATATGTGCTCAAGATTTCAATTGAGCGCGGAGAATAATGGCAACAATTTAAATAAAACAATGAAGCCCTTATTTAGCAGTGGCAGAGAGCGTGAAGTTAGTTTAAGATAACGAAATCTAAAAAGTAGAAGATATTCTAAAGACTTGATCAATCTATTGCTTACGTAATGTCTTCATGATCTCGCTTATTGCTTAATCTCTGGATTAGAATTTATTTCATGTAAATAACGGAAAGATTAACTAATTGATTAATAGATTAGTTAATCAATCAATCAATTTCTGGATTATTTAATTAACCTAAATAGCGGAATGATCGATCGATGGACCGCTGAGTTGATTGAATGAATAAATGAAGATTGACTAATTGGTTGATTAGTCGATTGATTGTTTTATTGACTAACTGACTGACAGAGCCATTGATTGATTCAATGAATAACAAATCAATTAATTGGTGGTTGCTGATTTAAATAACAAGTACATCGCAAATATCTATTTATGTCAAATAATTTGTGTAATATTAATTTTTATTTACATATTTATGCCATATGCAAAGTCAGTGACGGGCGAGTCCAGAATTTGAACCTCGCACATACTGATCCGCGGTCGAATATCTTTCCGACATCGTCAGATGGCATCACTGAAATCTTGCAGAGCTTCTTACAAAATTTGCATTTTGTAGCATGTATCAAAATTTCGGTAACTTTGTCAATTAAGAACATTTCGGCACGTATTTTGCCACGTTTTAAAAATGAATGAATGCACTACCACAACAAACGTAAGTGACGTCGTCTTTATTCTCTTAATAGGAAACATTTTACGCTGCATGCCTGAATTCATATCAAGAACTGGACATGTTTTATTTGATTTAACTCGTATTTGCAAAATATAACTTTCCCGTTGGTACAGATATTCAAACGAGTTATCTCTGTCGATAGGAAGAACTGCCTAATTGAAGTTCTTACGTCCTGTAAATTTCAAGAACATTGGTCAACTCCTTACGATTTCATTGTAAAATAATTTGGGGTATGAGTTATAATTTGAACACACAGTGAATACACAGTTTCTGTGGTAGCGATTAAAAAGAGAGGGACCATGAGACAGAGAAAGCTTAGTACAATATAATTGAAAGAGTGGTAATATTTATATTAATATTTTTATATTAACTAATATATATAGTAATAATATATCTTTGTCATATATTACAGTGACTTTTACATGTACATATCCCGAATACGAATAATTAGCTTTCATATATTTTGATCAGGTTTTCAGTCGACATTTAATTCAATCAGCTTCTGCAATATAAAGCGATACTTTGAAATTCATCACTGAATCCACCAGGTTATGAACTCAATAGTCGCTGCATTAAGTTACGACGGAGATAACTATGGATTAATTATCCCGCTACACTAATCAATCAATAAGGCAATCAAAAAATCACAAGACGGTAAATAACCTAGCAAATCGATAAATCATCTTTAAAATAAAGTCTGATATCAATTCTAGAAATAGATTTCTCTGTCAAAGAAACGAGAAAATACTTTCTGATTGAGATCATGATGATATCGATGTATTGAGGCAGACTAGAGGTACTGGCTGTGTGAAGAAGTTTCTTTGCGGATAAATTCTTCATTTAAGGATATGGAAGACTCGCATAGGACATGCTGAGCAGCAGGGGTCTGTTGTTTTGGACGTAAGTTATTTTATTTTCTTCTTCTTCAGTGCACTGCCAAGTGGCAGGCTCAGGGTACATATTATAGACTGTATGAAGTGTGTATTTTTATCCAATTAGTTTAACTGTAACTCTAATTGTGTAATTGGTGGTGGTTTATTTTTATCCTACCTTTTATGTTTATGCTGTTTGATTTGTTTTCTGTTACTTTTCTTCCTGTCAAATCTGGACGAATATAGAAGTAGGTACATATTCATACTCAAAGTCTGTTTTCTCGCTCCATAGAGCACTCCTTAGATCAACAAGTTAATCCCTTCACAAAGTCTATGCCTTATTCATACCTTATGTAGCCTATAGCTTGGGAAAAGTATGGCTTCTGCGGTGGTTTACCGTTGCCTTCTTCGAAGTCTCCTTTTCATTCCCCTTTTTTATTTTATTCTGTGCATATATAACAAATATATCCCGTAACACATGCCTAATTTACCTCATTTTACTCAGTTAATATAACACTGAGTTCGAAAAAAAAATTTTACATATTCCATAAAAGGCCATCCTCGTGGCGCAGTGGTAGAGAGCTCGCCTGTTGAACGGTCGCGGGTTCGGGACTGCGTAGCGACGTGGGTTTTTCTCATCCTACAGAATGAATAAAAACCTAGTCGTCTACACTTGGTGGTGTCAGGCCGATGGATAGCCGACCTTAATGTTCAATTTCTTATCTAGACCCCTCCGTGTCAACCCCGAAGAAGGATTAACGGCACGCTAAAAGGAATGTCTTAAAATTTTATTGAAATATATACACTATATAGACCTATATATGCTGAAAGGGAGTTTTTATAATTTTATATTAATATAGAGCCTGTATACAACTATATATTTATACACGAATAAATAAATAAATATATATATGTAAATTTGTGTGATAACTGATAGCTATATGGATAACTGGATAGGATACTATGTGCCCTTTGGTGGTCTATTTTCTCTTTCTATGCTCTTGTATGTACAACATTTGGACACGCAGTATGTAGTGATGTATTGTGGAAATGAACATAGTTCTCTTTAGTTCATAGACACGCTCGCCGTGCTATTCAGGCTGTCGAATTGTGATGAGGTTTACTATTATTAAAACGAGATTAGTTGCTCTTTTATTGCATTGAGGTCAACAGGTACTATTGGGCTTTAAGAGCCAAACTTGAAAGGGACAAGTAATGATACAAATCTAAACAATTACTAAAAATAGATGTACAGTTTTGTACACAGCATAAAATAGAATTATTTATTTTGGAAAGTAGATATTTTTAGATATAGGCTTATGTAACTTAAACTATTTAATTTAATTAAATGAGAAAGAAGTTTAAGCAATTAGATATATATATATATATATATATATATATATATATATATATATATATATATATAGTGTATAAGTATATAACGATATTGTACATATATACATGTATTTATAAAGCTGGTAAAGCTAATGCTAACGTCAGTTTCCTCACTCTAAGGCGATGTCTGTGACGGCGAGATTAGGATTTTAACCCCACACATACTGATCTGTGGACGAATATCTTACCAACATCTTCACTGGCTCCAGCTAGTGGATATATAGGATAGTGGTTAAGTAGACACTTAAGAATAATATGAAAATAAAATTAAAAAACCCTAAGAAACTAAAAAAGAAAACTAAGCAAAAAAACCGAGTTTCCTTGCTTGCTTGTTGTTTTTGTAGCTATTCGTTATTTCTTCCTTTCGACGTTTATTAGTAATTGTTGCATTTTAATAGCGCAATTGCAATTGCTAATATTTTAAGAATAACCTTCCATCATGAGGTTTATTTCGTTCGCGCTCTCTGCATATAGGCCCTATGAAGTCATAGACTCGTTTCAAAGAACTAAATCAGTTGTCTGCCATCAAATATAAAGAAATGCATCCGTTTCAAATGCCTCTATCTCATCGTAAGGTGGCACTTTCTTATTTTTTCCTTTTTCAAATTTATGATTTGAGTTTTCGTTACTTCTTGTAATTGTGCAGTTTCTTACTGTGGTTCATATGCGCCTCCTATTCTCACTTTCTATTCTCGAAATCTAATCTATGTCTCGATAACCTATCTGAGTTCTATCTCTCGCTCCCTCTCTCCCTCCCTCTCTCTCTCTCTTTCTCTCTGTCACCGTCCCCTCTCCCTCACGCTCTCTCCCTCCATCTCTCTCACTCTCTTTCACTATCTCTCACTCACACTCTCTCACTCTCTCTCTCTCTCTCACTCACTCTCTCTCTCTCTCTTATACACACACTCTCACTCTCCTGGTACTCTTCTGCATTATTTCTATCGCTCGACGCTATCGCAGATTTCTTAGGTTCATTGATATGGCATTAAATGAAATAGAGACGCTTCGGCTGAACTAAATCAATTGTTTGCCCTCAATATAAAGGGGTTTAATCTAAATCGTCGCACCTTGAATAGAGCGAGTTTACCATCGACAAACGCAACAACAACAACGTCGATACCCCACGTGCGCCTACAGAACCTCTCAGTACAACCTCAGGCCAGGGAGCGGAGGGCAAATCCCCCTTAAATTAACACCCTATTGTTCCTAAGGTGAATAGAACCCTCGTTGGTTCGAATCACAGCCGCGCTGATTTGAGAGTAAAATATCGGACATTCATTATACGGTTACACGGAAAGTAGTCTAAATTGCCTAACGGTTTCAACATGTGGTATTGAAAGTGATAGATATAAACACAGTTGATCATTTCACTATAATGAGTGTCTACCCTAATTTATGGGCGTTATATTAAGGCCCTTGATTTAAGGCTCTAGTTATTTAAGGGTCATTTGAAGTTACGTTATTTAAGTTATTTAAATTTAAGGGCTTTAAAGGCCTTAATTTAAGGAACTTATCTTTTAACTGAATGGAACTTTGCATCATCATCTTCATCAGCTCATATTGAATCTAAGTTTACCCAGAGTCGGGATAATTCTAGAAAATTTCGTTACAGTAAGAATAGTCGATCTGTGATATCATATTAGATTTTGATTTTCAATTCAGTAAATCCAACGTCGTAAATTGCACTTGTTTAGTGAGCGCGTAGGCTCCAGAAATTACTACAAAATTTTCTAATCCCGACCCTAGTTAAACTGAGATTCAAGGGACGATGATGATGACGATGTAACAATTAAAAAAAATGCATTTTTGCTCATCAGTTGAAGGTAGACTAGCGCCCTTACACTCGAAATCCTTTGATATTGCCCATTTGATAATGCCCATTGAATTATTTTGGGAATTGAATTGAAAATAGTGGGATAGAGCCAACAGCTGTGTTGTTGTTTCAGCGCGGGGTGACACTAATAAGACTTCTGAAACTGTTTCCATCTCATAACAGCTGCTGGCATATTAGCTTATTATTAGTTATTATTATTATTGTTATTATTATTATTCCTGACTTATTATTATTATTATTACCGAATTCGCCACTGGGTCGAGCCAGTGACGAAGTCGGTAAGACACTCGACCGCGGATCAGTACTTGCGGAGTTCAAATCCTGGGCTCGCCCGTTACTGACATCGATTTCGACTGAGAAAACTGACGTTAACCTTAGCTTTAGCTTTTCCCCCCGTGTTGTGTCTGGGTTGTTAGAAAAAGTTATTATTTAGTATCACTATTCTAAATATATTAGTTAATTAAAATGAAAAATTTTACAATAAAATAAAATAGTTGATTATAAAATAAGATAGTTTATAATGAGCTAAAATACTTTATATTAAAAAACAAAGTAGTTTATATCATAGTATACGATATCGCGCACAAAACAGTTCCATTCAATATGAAAACAGTAAACAGTTTATTGCATAGCGCAATACATTTCTACTAATGTTATTATTTATTAATTCTTTTTTCATATCAAAGCTTAAATTCATCTCTGGATCGCTCTTTTAAAACCCCTTACGTTATACCCTATGCTATTGAATATCACATTGAAGAGCGTACGTCGGAATCAAATACAGAATACAAGATAGCGCCGTTACAAAACTGCGCTATGGTAGAGCATAGCGAAATACAATGCAGTATTATATAGATGACTTACAGATTTATTTTTGAGTTTTGGTTGCAAAAGGATTAATAATATCGATTAATAATATAAGACGAATATAGCATAAGCTTATAATTACGTTTCGGTTACATAATTCCAAGTAGCAAATGAAAAGGTGAGAGTGACTGAATTTCTTTGCAACGCCACTGCGTAATAAAGCACCTGTAACCACAAGATAAACGGGCTGCATACAGGTTTGTCGTTAAACCGCTCTGTGCTGGGTCAGTGGCTTGTTGATAAGTTGTTCGACATCGGACCGATCTCTCTCTCTCTCTCTCTCTCTCTCTCTCTTTCTCAATATCTCTGTCTTTCTCCCCCCTCTCTCTCTTTCTCAATATCTCTGTCTCTGTTTCTGTCTCTCTCTTTCTCAATATCTCTGTCTTTCTCTCTCTCTTTCTCTCTAAGCAATATTCTCTTTTTAAATTCCTGTTATTATTATTTTAAACCTTCTCTTAGTGCACTGCCTACTGGCAGGTCCATGGTACATAACGCCTCCACTCTTCTCTATCTTCCGTCTTCCTCTTCATTTCCACATATGAGTGGATCTTTAAATCATCTAACATACATAATCTCGGCCTGCCCCTGCCTCTTTTTCCTTCCATTGTACCTTCTATGACCTCTTTTAATGGGCCTTCCCCCTTAGAATGTGTCCTATCCATCTCTTCTTCCTATTTCTTAATACATTTATCAACTGTCTATATGTTCCAACTCTCTCCAGGACTTCCTCATTTGTAACCTTTGGAGTCCAGCTAATCCTCTCCATTTTTCTCCAAATCCACAATTCCAATGCCTTCACTTTCCTAATATCTTCCTTCCTTAAGGTCCATGTTTTACATCCATACAATAGCGTGGTCCAAACCAAAGTTTTCACTATCTTTATCTTTGTGTCTTTTTTTAGACTTTTTGTTAATAGTTCTTTTCTACTACCAAAGGCCGCTTTTGCTTGTGCAATCCTACTGCATATTTTCGTCTCACATTTCCCATCATCGGTTATAGTATGACCAAAATATTTGAAACTCCTTACCTGTTCCAATTTCGTACCATTTATTGTGATATTAACTTCACCTTTATTATTGGACACTCTCATAACCTTGGTCTTTTTTATATTAATCTTCATGCCATATCTCAAAGCCGTATCATTCAGCCTATCCATTATCTTCTGCAATCCAATCTCGCTGCCCGTTACCATTCCTTGGTCATCTGCAAATCGTACATCTTGTAACAAATTCCCTCCTACTTTTATTCCTTCTTCCAAGTCTTCCATGGCTTCCTCCATCATTGCCTCAGCGTAAATGTTAAACAGCAGCGGCGAAATGCTACAACCTTGTCTTACTCCACGTCCGTCCTATTTCACCTTCTTCTGAGTATTCTTGTTGGATTTTGATTACTGCTCTTTTATTCATGTACAAGTTCAAAATTAATCTTCTATCTCTCCAGTCAATTCCTATTTTTTAAGATATTCATCATCGTTATCCAATCAATCCTGTCAACGGCCTTTTCGAAGTCTACAAAGCATACAAAAACGTCATTTCCATATTCTAAGCTACTTTCGTAAAGAACCCGCATTACTCCTATTGCTGCTCTTGTGCCGCATCCTTTCCTAAAACCAAATTGTGTCTTGCTCAGTATCATCTCTGCTTTCGACTGAAAGCGATTATTTACTATGTTTAATATGATCTTCGATGCATGAGGTATTAAGCTGATTGTTCTGTAATCCGAACACTCCACAGCATTGGCTTTTTTGGGAATTGGAGTCATCACTGACTTGGTAAAGTCGTCTGGCCAAATACCGGTACTGTACACTTCCATACATACTTCCATTAACTTTTGAGTGTTTCTCCTTCCAACATTTTCAAGAATTCTGCTGGGATTTCATCTATTCCGGCTGCCATTCCCTTCTTCATACTGTTAATTGTAGAATAAATTTCCTGCTTCATTAAATCGGGGCCCCTTTTATTGTCTTCTATGATATTGTCTTCTTCTATTTTAAAATCCTCTTGAACTGGTTTCCCAGCCTTATCATACAATTCCTCTACATATTCTCTCCATCTTTCTTTTACTTCTTCCAGCTCTGTCTTCAATTCCCCATCTTTACCCATTATACCAATGTTCTTTGCATCTCCTTTCTTTTTCTTATCGGTTCTTGTTAATATCCTGACTTCCTGGTATAATAGATCCTACCTCCCTCTTCTATCATAATTTAAACCTTATCAACTGTTATTTATTTGCCAGTATTGTATGTTTATTCCGTTTGCCCAGTTATTTTTCTATTTGTATGATTGAGGGGTGGTCAACTAGATAGATTACTTGTGACCTTTTGACGGCCTTGTTTGTGTATGTCACTGTGCATTTTGTGTGTATTGAAATAACCATACCTCTCTCCTCTCTCTCTCTCTCTCTCTCTCTCTCTCTCTCTCTCTATATATATATATATATATATATATATATATATATCTGGTATTCTGACAAGTGACAGGTCCCAGATACATATTTATTTATACTCAAAGTCTGCTTTCGCGCTTCATAGTGGCTCGGACAAGACACTGACTCAGTAGGTGCAAAGTTTAATTTCGGTGAGCTTCCGTTACTGCCGTGCTATCGAGCAGGAAACTGACGTTAAATTAGGCTTTGCTTTTATTTTTAACTGTAAACACATATTGTAAGATACTGCACGTATTTAAACAAGTTGTATATCAAACACACTAAATCGACTCCTCTCTCTCTCTCTCTTTCTTTCTTTCTCTCTTTCTCTCTCTCTCTCTCTCTCTCTCTTCAATTTAACAATCATTGAAAAAGAAAATTGAGAATCATTGGAATAAGTCCCGTCTGGTTAGTAATTTTTTTGCTGAGAATAGAGATGAGAATCGAACCGAACCCTCACCGAACTCGAACCGAACCCGAACTCTGACAACTATAAAAAAATTCCTATCACTACAGTTTGTAT
The DNA here is from genome assembly GCA_905160935.1 of Enchytraeus crypticus. Taxonomy (NCBI): domain Eukaryota; kingdom Metazoa; phylum Annelida; class Clitellata; order Enchytraeida; family Enchytraeidae; genus Enchytraeus; species Enchytraeus crypticus. The sequence continues at coordinate 1,084,312 of CAJHZI010000534.1, read as the reverse complement.
TGAAAAGTACTAGTAGAATATTGGTGGGCTTTACTGAAGCTTCCTTATTATGTTATGCAAATTAAAATTAGGTTACCAACTTCTATGCACCGAAAAGTGCATGAAAATTATGCTGATGCTTTCGAAGAAGAGTGCATAAGTGTAAGTGCCACTTGAGGTTTTAATAAATTTCACTAGCTCTTGGAATTAATTATTTTCGCTAGTTTTCGTCAATATTAATAACAACAACAACGAGCAATTAATGTGCTACTTTCATCCATGTCAACAACAATAATCAAATAGGCAATCAACAGTATTCAGACAAAAATGAAAAAGCTAATTTTACGCCTGAAAAATGCTCATTTTTTAAATTATTTATAATTCAAAATTAAGGTACCAATTAAAGGATTTCGTGCCAACGGAAGAAAGAAATAATGTTTGATGAGTTTGGTATTAAAAATTAACAACTTTTAAGAGTTTTCTAGAAACCAACGAAGAGGTCATTCTGAACAGTCGATTTACGTGGTTTGTACTTTGTAGGTTTCCGTGTTGCGTGCGGGTTGCAGAATAATAGACCAACCGTAGTCTGCACGTGGAGTAAAAGGCGATAAAGCACTAAGATTCAAATCAACGTCAGAAAGGGCATTCAGTTGATGAGCGCGTAGGTTCCAGAAATCTTCTTCTAGTGCACTGCCTAACGGCAGGTCCATGGCATATAACTCATGGCATATAGGAGAGAGAGAGAGAGAGAGAGAGAGAGAGAGAGAGAGCGATACATATAGACAGACAAATAGGCAGACAAAGTTATAATATATGAATATATTATATATTACATATGAATGATAGATATAATATATGAATATATATATATATATACAGGTGTAATAGAAATTTTAAACGTCTTCTCATCTCCAGAGTCACACTCTTAAGAAATTAAAAAGGGATTCGTTTTGTAGTAATTAATAAGGGACTCTTGCATATCATTCAAGCAAGTTATCAACTAGTACATCCATACTCTGCAAAATGCATTAGGCAAAACATTTAAATCACCTTTAATTAAGATCAAAATGCAATACAATAAATAAAGTGCACCTACAAGCTACCAGTCCACTAGTCTGCTCAATATATTAAAAATTATCTCATAAACTGAGAGGATAAACTCAAGACGATAAGTCAAACAGAGAATGTTTATCTTCACTCTAATACAGTCAACGTTGAATTGAATTGCAGTCAGTGTTGACAAAATTGTAGCCAAGTATACAGCGAGAATATCGTAGGATCTTGCACGGGGATCCGCTCGCATATGGGATATCGAGAACTAATCTACAGACAACATAACACCAAGACTCTAATTCTTCTGTAATGTCAGCAAAGCACGTACGAGTAATACTGAGGTCGAAACAATCTGCACTAAGCTGTAGAAAACTGTTGTAGCTAATTTTGATGGGCTTCTGTTCTGCGAAAGATTCTCGAATTGACATTCTATAATAATAATAAAGGTGTAACGTCCGTTTCCTCATCCAGGGATGATGTCAGGGACGTCCCCACAGCACACATCACTATCGATCAATGCACCCAGACCAATCTGCAAAAGAAATGTACTGAGGAGAAGTAAGGTCCTAAACGAAAGCCAGTCTGGTGATAAAAAATGGTCAGGGTAGATTGATTATGTCTATGGTGGGAAAGGTAAGTAAAAGGTTGCCTCAATATAAATTATGTAACTTTCTAGTTAGGCTTTGACTGTCTAATTCCATATCTAGATGGTTAAAGTGACGCTCAAACTTCGCCACTGGCTAGAGCCAGTGGCGAAGTCGGTAAGATACTCGACCGCGGATCAGTAGGTGCGGCATTCAAATCCTGTGCTCGCCCGTCACTGACATCGCTTTCGAATGAGAAAACTGAAGTTAACCTTAGCTTTACCAGCTTGTTTAAAGTCAGTTTCCTACTCGATAGGATGTCAGTGTTGAGGAGAGTACTGGATTTGAACCCTGCACCAACTGATCCGCTGTGGAACAACTTGCCAATATGCCACTGGCTCGGACCAAAAGTACTTAACTTAAACTTTGTAGCATACTGTTGCTCCTCTTGAGGACTTAAGATAAGCATGAACAACTAAATGAAATTTGCACTTATAATCCTACCCTGAAATACTGTTGATTCAATGTTTTCAAAGGCGTGGATTAATTTTTATGGGAATGTCAAGGCGAATCAGGACGGGTCACTTAGGAATATATGAGAAAATGTTAAATTTCAAGCAGCATAAGAGGAGTGGTAGAAAGAAAGAAAGAATAAATGAAAAATTGAGCTTAAGATAGACAGCACTCATTTCCCTACTTTGACCACTGTCACAAATATTAGTGAATTTAAACTTTACGCCGATTGGATGATCAAGGTTTTATAAGATACTAAGACTTTTGATGGGAAGGAAAATCATTTTAATACCTTTAAGATGCTGTCTACAATCATCATCATCATCATCCTCTCTTGAATCCTAGTTTTACCAGGGTTGGAATACAAATAGACTGTCTCAAATCCTCTCTGTCCTACACCACCCCGCCAGCCAATCCCCTATTTGAGACTTTTGCATTCACATGGTGTTACATGGTTTCCATTCACATGGGTGTCTACAATTACGGTCATTTAACACCTCACTTTCTCTATATTCTATAACTAGTCACCGTTCTGCAGTATTTGACAGGTTTTCTGAATATTGGATTTGAACTATTTTGGATCCTTTTTGTTTTGTGCTCGTCGGATTGGTCTTGGTTTCAAACTACTTGATATTGTCATTGACTATAATAGCACTCTAATGAGTGTAGTAGATGTTGCTGTTTTAATAATCTCATCGACAAATAAGGGCAATAAATTAATCAATCAATCAATCAATAAATAAACAATCATAAAGAATTTAACGTCCAGTTAAATTCTCCCTTTATTTCCAATGGCTGGAGCCAGTAGCTTAGTCCGTAAGATACTCGACCGTGGATCAGTGTGTGCTGGGTTCAAATCCTGGGCTCGCCCGTCACTGGCATAGTTTTTGAGTGAGGAAACTGACGTTAACATTAGCTTTACCAGCTTTACCAGTTCCTCGCCATACGACAATGTCAGGGACCCTTCAGGGATAAAATACAGGTTGGTTGATCGATAAGGAGCTCGTCAATGAGCGAGCAAGAAGGCTGCAGGCTGAAAGCACCACCTGCGACTAACCAGGAGAAGACCCTACAATGGCTTAGTTATGTAGAGGTGTGACTAAGCCCTCAGTAATCGGTATGGGAAACAGTTTGATTGGCTTTGTCGCGGTGACAGATATATTATAGACACGGTCGAAAGATTTCGTGCTTTAATTTCATTGGATGACGGAGATGAAGTGCCATAAAAGAAAGTAATATAATAGTAACTTGAGTCGATTGAAATCGATATCCTTTAGTTACACTCGTAAACTTAAATATTGCAGTGTGTTTGTTTATACGTGCGGCCATCGAGGTGTACATTTTATACTTGTGTGCTAATTTGATGGGTACCGCTATTTTAATGGTTTAAGCTTCAACACTGGTTTTAAAATCTATTTAGAAACATAGAAGTTAATTAAGAAAGCTAAGCTCTAAAAAGGTCATCCCATACCTCATGCAGTTTTATACGCTTCCTTTATGTTGTTTATGTCGACTGGAGCCAGTGGCGATGTCGGTATGATATCCGACGCGGATCAGTATGTGTGGGTTCAAATCCTGGGCTCGCCCGTCACTGATATCGCTTCGAGTGAGGAAACTGAAGTTAACCTTAGCTTTACTAGCTTGTTTAAAGTCAGTTTCCTACTCGATAGGATGTCAGTGTTGAGGAGAGTACTGGATTTGAACCCTGCACCAACTGATCCGCTGTGGAACAACTTGCCAATATGCCACTGGTTCGGATCAAAAGTACTTAACTTAAACTTTGTAGCATACTGTTGTTCCTCTTGAGGACTTAAGATAAGCATGAACAACTAAATAAAATCTGCACCTATAATCCTACCCTGAAATACTGTTAAATAGATGAAACTGACGCTAACATCGGCTTTATAGCTTTTACGCAGTTTTCTACAATTCTTTTATGCTGTTCTATCTTTCAGTGTAATATGCACAGCGCTAATATCGGAGAAAACTAATTGACTCATAAAATACAACTCAATGAGGAGTTAACGTCAGTTCATATCACCTCACGGTGCTGTCAGGGACGTCTCAGGCAAAACATACAACTGCAAGCAGTTCTGCACAACCAGAACACACTATCAAATGCATAGACCGAAAGCGAATTTTAGAATTGCTTTGTAGTAATGGATGCATTTTTTATTGAAATTATATCATTATATAATATAATAACAATACTACTGTAATTACAATATTATATAACATAATATATATTTGTACTACCTGTATATGTGTTTGAAATAAAATAGTAGATTTAATTTGCTATTATCATTTTAGCACTAAAAATTCAGTAAATAAATTATTGGGCAGCAGTTGTTGTGAATTGGTTAAAACTGGTTTAAATATATAGGAAATTCAACTTTAAGGATTTATACAGAAATAATAGAAATATTCTGAGAAATTGAAATACACTGAAATTTTCTGAGTGAATGTGGTCACTAGATGATCTAGAAACGTTGTAGACAAAGTGTGTACATTTTCTTAATATATATTTTCTCTCTCTATCTCTCTTTCTCTCTCTCTCTCTCTCTCACTCTCCCACTCTCTTCTCTCTCTCTCTCCACCTCTCTCTCACTCTCACTCCCTCTTTCACTTTCCTGCCCCTCTCTCTCTCTTCTCTCTCTCTCTCTCACTTGTAACATATAGGCCTAATTATAATTTTGATAAATGCAAAAAGTATGACCTAAAATACTCTGAAAAATGTATTGTTTCTCTCTCTATTTCTGCATTGTGGAGTTTTATGAAGATTGTAAAAGCAATGGAAATTGTCTAGAAAATAATCATTTGAAAAACATTCAAATTCCCTGATACAGGGCTAGAAGGCAGGCTGCAACTTTAGCATCAAATTGAGCAAAAGTATAAAAAATGTTATTTTAAAATGTTTTTAAAGTAAAGCTTCAAATGTTGTCTGTAATTGATCTTAATTTTGGTCTTAATCTGATTTTAATTGTCCTAATTGATCTTAATGTTAGAGTTCTATAAAAAACTAAAACAATTTCTCTTTAATTTATATCAGATATCGCAGATTTTTCTAAAGTTTAAGACATAATGGAATAGAGCAGCAACTTTTATTTGTACGATTGGTGCACTGGATCAGCTATTTAGTTAAACGTTTAATAGTCTAAGCATTTAAACCAGTTATTAAGGCAATTGAAGTAGCTCTCTAATATATCGTATTTAAGTAGACATTTTGCCTATCGAAAGCAAGGATATATCCCTATTCGCATCTTGCGTCAAAGCCAAAACACCTGTCTATCATTATGACGTAAGCCAAGAAACTCACGTGACATCATGCTGTCGCTCCGCCTCCTGAACGCATTACCGTGACGTCATGCGCCTACCACAGTATCACTACGCCAGGTATTACTACGCCGAACTATTTCTATTGTTTCTGTCCGTCAGGGCCTTCAATTCCGTCATGGCATTCGGAGCGAACATAATCTGCAACAAGATTCCCGGTCTATCACCGAGGCAGCGTACCCTCTGTGCCACACGGCCTGACGCCATGGCCTCGGTGGGAGAGGCGGACAAGGTGGGACTGGCCGAGTGTAGATACCAGTTCAGGGATCATCGGTGGAACTGCACTGGATTCGATGCTTCCGATTCGTTGCTGCATCAGCCCAGTACTACCAGTGAGTCATAGACTGTTATTGGAATGTCAATCAGTTTAGATTAATAATTAGTATTGTATTTATAAATTAGTATTATAAATTAATTATTATATTTCATTGTTATTAGTTAATTATTGATACTATTATTATTATTATCATTATTATTATTATCAATATTATTAATATTATTATTATTTCTCTCTCTCTTAGTGTACTGCCCACTGGCAGGTCCATGGTATATAACGCCTTCACTCTTCTCTGTCTTCCGCCATCCTCTTCATTTCCATATATGAGTAGGTGTTTAAATCATCCAACATACCTAATCTCGGCCTGCCCCTGCCTCTTTGTAGTATTATTTAATAATTATAAAGGCAGACTTTTACTCTTGTATAAGTCAATATTCTTTGTTCAAATCCTGGGCTCTCTCGTCACTGACACCGCTTTCGAGTGATGAACTGAAATTTACGTTAGCTTCACCAGCTTTTTTTTTATAAAATTGGTCATAGTGACAACGACAGACAACTACGAAGAGGTAGAAAATTGAAGAAATAACAAAACAATAAACGACAAAATAAATAGACGTCGAAGTAAACAAATCGGCATCGTAATAAAACAATTAAAACAATTACAGACAGGGTTAAGATATATCACCCATACATATTTAGCATATACATGTATATACACACAAACACATACACATACTATCATAGAACAATCAAAATGCATTATAAGAAACTTAAGAGTTCCTACTAATTCATTATTGCTCCTACTATTTAATTGGTTTAAATGACAAATCCTGAGGTGAATTGAATAGTCGTGGGTTCGAATCTCAGCCGCGCTGATGTGAGAGTAAAATCTCGAACATTCACTGGACTGGATATAAGGAAAATGATCTAAATTATCTAACGGTTTAAGCGTGTTGTATTAAAAAAGTAATATATATCAACATAGTTGATCTTCTTTTTATCGTGTCCTCATACAGCATTAATCCAGTGTCTGACACAATCTTTCGCCCGATCATTGAACTCTCCGAGATCCTCAGGCGTGACCCCATCACCGGTTAAGTTGTAGTTCATCAAATGGTCAATGTCCTCCTCCTCCAGACCGCATTCACATGCTGTTGAACATAGTTGATCATTTCACTATAGTGCGTGTTTACTTTTTGTGTCACCGCTAGGGAGCAAGGAGACAGCCTTCCTCTACGCGATCAGATCTGCGGCCATAGCCCACACTATCACCCAGGCCTGCAGTCAGGGCAACCTCTCCAGCTGTGGCTGCGATCGCTCCATGCAGGACTCAGGGGTCACTGCTGAGGGTTGGAAGTGGGGCGGATGTAGCGCTGACGTCCGGTACGGACTCAGATTCTCTCGGCTCTTCGCTGACTCGAGGGAAACGAGAGAAGATTCCAGAGCCCTAATGAATCTACATAACAACGGAGCCGGTAGAAAGGTTAGATGGTGCTTTATGTTATCGCCATCAGCATTATCATCAAGATCATCATCATAATCATGATACCATCATCGTCTTCATCATCGTTATCATCATCATTGTCGTCGTATCATCATCGTCATCATCATCATCATTATCATCGCTATCATCATCATCGTCGTCGAATTATCATCGTATCATCATCATTTTCAGTGGAAATCCAGTGTAGCTGTGATTTAGGAATAGACTTTCACTTTTCCATTCGTTTCGAAAAATTTTGTAGCAATTTTTGAAGCCTAGACGATTACCAACCGAATATCCTTTCCAGCGTTGGTTTCGTTCTTAGTGCTTTGTCGCCTTTTACGACACATGCGGTCCACAACAAAGACCCGGTCACAACACAGGTGAACACAGCACGATAATTTATGTATCAATTAATATTTTCAGTTTTCTTTCAGTTGATAGATCAATCAACAAAATAATATTTTATTTAACCAATAAACCGATTGATTCATGGATGTATCGATCGATCAATCCAACAATTTATCACTCGAGCCTTTAGTTTATTTATTTCTCAACCAATATGTCACTAAATCACTAAATCATTATATCACTAAATCAATATATCACTAAATCATTATATCACTAAATCAATATATCACTAAATCAATATATCACTAAATCAATATATCACTAAATTAATGACATAAAAGAATATTGTTTTAGTCATACAAAAAGTCAGTCAATCAGTGAGTGAGTGAGTCAGTCTGTAGTTTAGTCATCCAGTGAGTGAGTCAGTCAGTAGTCAGTAGTCAGTGAGTGAGTCAATCAGTCAGTCAGATACTGAGTAAGTCAGAGAGCCAGTCAGTCAGTGAATGAATGATTAAATATATTCGAGATTCAGCCAGTGAGTGAGTGAATGAGTGAGTCAGTTAACCAGTTAATCAATCAGTCTGTCAGTGATTCAGTGAATGAGTCAGATTATTTCATTTTTCATTCTATTTAAGTTAATTTTTCTTTATTGGATTGCACTACATCGGATTATATTTATCATTTATTTGTATTATTTGTCGGATATTTATTTTGACTGGAGCCAGTGGCGATGTCGGTAAGATACTCGACCGTGGATCAGTATGTGCTGGGTTCAAATCATGGGCTCTCCCGTCACTGACATCGCTTTCGAGTGAGAAAACTGACGTTAACACTAGCGCTACTAGCTTTAGCGTTATAATTTTTAATCTGTCATAAAAGCTGTAAAATTTCATACTTCAAGTTTACTATTAGAGACTCTGAGCTGATTTTGAACCCTGGGCCTCTAGCTTTATGAACAGACGTGCGGCCTACGAGCTCATAATCATAATTATATGCCGACAGGCTACTCAACAACATTACCTCTAAAGCATATAATTATACTGTATGTAGCATTGGTTTGCATTTCATAGACAGCTATATCTATCTATCTGTCTATATATCTGTCTGTCTGTCCATAGACAGCTATATCTATCTATCTGTCTATATATCTGTCTGTCTGTCCGTCAGTCATCGATCGGTCGGTCGGCTTACCTACCTACCTACCTAGCTAGCTACCTAGCTTCCTACCTTCCTGCCTACCTTCCTACTTACCTAACTATCTACCTATATATCTATCTACCTATCTATCTATGCTATCTATCCATCTATCAATGCTATCTATGTTTTGATATATTATGTTACCCTTCTCTCTCATTATCAACAAGTATCTATCTATCTTATCTTGTAAGTCATGCTATTTCACAATCTTATCTTGTAGATCATACTATCTTATCCTGTAAGTCATACTATTACATTATCTCATCCTGTTAGTCATGCTATTACAGTATCTATCATATAAGTCATGCTGTTATACGCCCGCAGGCTACTCGCCGGCTGGTGAGAACAGAATGTCGGTGTAACGGGGTGTCAGGCTCGTGCACGATGAAGACATGTTGGAAGTCTCTTCCAAGGTTCAGGGAGATAGGTGACGCTCTCATGTCTCGCTACAGCAAACACTCGCGTCAGGTTGTGTCCATCAGGGGCCAACGAGCCATGAAACCCATCTTTCTCAAACTCAAGAACTCCCGACGACCCGACCAGAAACCCCGTCGGCGGGACCTTGTCTACCTCGATAAATCCCCATCTTATTGCGACTTCGATCCCCAAAAGGGTTCTCTAGGAACCCAGGGAAGACTTTGTAATAGTTCGAAAGAGGCGGGGCCAAGCAGCTGCGAACATTTGTGTTGTGGGCGGGGTCATAAGACGCAGCAGTTTGTTAGGGCGTGGCAATGTAATTGTAAGTTTCATTGGTGCTGTCACGTGACGTGTCAGAAGTGTACTGAAAATACCGAAATTAGTACTTGCTATTAAGTACTTTACTGCTTAAATAAGTACTTTTTATTGTAAGTAGTACGTGTATATTATGAATTTAGTACTTTTATTATATGGGGTACTATTGAAATGACTACTCGCTGTTGTAAGTATTGTATTCTTGAATTTAGTACTTTTTATAGCCTAAAGCGTAGTAGGCGTATCTGTACTGCTAAGATAAATTCTCGTTATTAAATTATGCGACGCGTTTTCTACTACAATCAGTACGTTTTAGTACAGTGTGCACTAAGAGACAATTAATAAATTAAAAAATCAGTGAATTACTAATTAACTTCTAGATCACTGAGACTCCTGTTTGTTTGATATTCAGTTGTGTATTGACGACATAACACAAATTAGTGTTTATTGTAGGACACGATTAATTTTGTTGATTTTTTAGTATTTTCAGTGCTATAATTATTACAATAGGCCTACTGACATTAATACTTGATTTAGTTTTTGTGTTGTGAAACTTCTTTCTGTTCAACGGTGTACTACTTAAAATAATGCAATTATCTCTTACAATTAGACAATGCATGCCGGAACCACAACCTTTTAAAATTTGTGTAACACTTGAATGACACACTTATCACACTTAGAACTCGATTTCATACAAGTTGTGTTATATTGCGATTGCTGGACAGGTTGTAATTTTTTGCTTTTATGTAAAGCTGAGCATTATTGATAAATAGCGACCAATATCTATTGAACACTGCACTATTAAAAATAAGGAATTTCTGTAATACTCTTGTGGTATCATAATAATACTGAAGTTACTATTGCAATTAATGTTTTTCTTTCTTCTTGTTGAGGGTAGGGACAACTGAAGAACAGATTATCCGTAAACTGCATGTGTCCTAAGAGGCGACTGGGCAATAATGGAAAGCAAAGGAAACCACCTCAGAAGCTATATCTTTATCAGGCTATAGACAACATTATGGGTAAGGAGGCATAGCGTTTTGCGAATGGATTGTCTAGTTTATTAGTTTTTGAATGAAATCTGACATAACGCAAAAACTTACATAATTACATAGATTTAAAAGCAAATACAGAGCTCAGTTCAGAAAGCAATAGTCAATGTTAAAAAACATAATAAATAAAAACAAAAAATATCCGTTTACTTTTATGCGTCAAACAACCAATAAAATAAGCAATGCTGCTTTGTAATATTAGACAACTCACTGCAGTTTGAAATAGGTGGGCAAGGTAGTAACAGACAGTTACTAACTAAAAGTTTAACTACCTTTTTAGTTTAAAAAGTTAATCATTCTGATAAAGGTAACAACTAAAATTTTAACTAATTTTTTAGTCAATAACTGAAAAATTGTTAACTACGTTTTAATAGTTGCAACTTTTTAAACTTTTTATAAATATTTTTTAATAGTTGCAGCTTTTTAAAAACATTTTTAAAATCTACAATTTGGAGATAATGTCAGTATTCTTTCTTAATGCATACTGGCAGGTCTATAGTATATAAAAAGCTTCCACTCTTCTCTGTCTTTTGCTTTCCTCTTCATGTCTTAAGACAGAGAAGAGCGGAGGAGTTTAAAATCAGCATTAAATAAATTAAAGTTATAACTAAGTAAAATATATACTAGTCAGCATAATATTTAAAAGTTATGCAAAATTAGGTAACCCGTAACTTGTTAACCCGTGCCGTGCTCGGGTGTGATTGGAACCATTGCAGAATAGAGCAACCGCAAGCAAACTGCGGCGTGTACGTAAGACAGGTGTGAGGAAGACAAAAGGGGACTTACCTTATCATGTAATTTTCCACCATAATTTAAATGGTATTCACAACTAAAATATGTACTAGAAGGAAGAATACAAGTGAAAACAGTTAGAGGAAGACCAAGACATGGGATGCTGGATGACCTGATAACAAATTCATATATTGAGCTGAAAAGGAAGGCTGAGGATAGAATTGGTTGGAAGAGTTATATGCCATGGACCTGCCGTTAGGCAGTGCACTAGAAGAAGAAGATGCAGAATTATAGGAAACGAATGAATAAATAAAACAAGTAAATATTGGACAACTCCTGTGAAATACTAAATAACAAACAAAAAGCGGAGGATTGAAAAAATCGGTAAATTTGCATATCGTACTGCCCAGCGTTCTAAAATGGTAGGTCTAAGGTACATACTCCTAATCAGAGAGGTAAAACCATCACCTAAAGCTAAGACAAGTTCGGAGAATTAATTCGTTCATGACTTTTTTTGTCATTTTCAGTAGCTGCTCGAGACTTCAACATCATAACAGGTTTCAGTCAATATAGGATATAGAGAACAGTTCATTTGCAGGTGAAGGAAACAAAGAGTGCACAAAATGAACGGTATCCACATGTTAGACCAGAGACAAGTCATATCATAGATAGAATACTCCAATACAATAAAAGCTATGATCATGATTATTACTATATATTATCATCATCTTCTTCCGTTTTAAAAAAAATTAATTAAATTAATTAATTAATTTGTAATTAAATTATTACAAAGTTAAGATAACTTTAGAATATTTATTGTAAATACGAAATAACAAATAATAACAAAGGTTTAATGTCCGTTTTCACACACAAGGATTATGCCAAGGACGTTCTCACATCATCAGATGTTAGTACAAACTGATTCACCCAAACGATTTGAAAACCATGCATTGAAGAGAGAAAAAAGATCCTAAATGGTGCCGGTCCAGACATCAAACAGAGCAATAGATCATTGTCATGCATACAAATCTGATATGATTTATAATAATATTATAACAGACTACGTAAAACAAAGTAAACAAGCATTATAGTGAAATGATCAACTGTGTTGATATCTGTCACTTTTAGTACCACATGTTTAAACCGTTAGGCAATTTATTCTATTTTCCGTATAACCAGTCCAGTGAATGTCTGAGATTTTACTCTCAGATCAGCGCGGCTGGGATTCGAACCCACAAGAGTTCAATTCACCTCAGGATCTGTCATTTAAAACTTCATGACATTACCCCTACGCTAAGACATTACCCCTACGCTAAGACATAACCATGCACAGATAATCAGATAATATCTTCTAATGGCATCATGAAATAAACAGACTCTCTATTTCCTCGAGAGATCTTCCCTTTGTTTCCGGCAGCAAGAAGAACACGAACATCATTCCAACCAGATTGATGCCGGCGAATCCAAAGAAGGTTCCGTACGACGTCAGAACCTTCATGCAGTGAACAAATTCTTTCGTTATGAGAAAAGTACAGAAAAAGTTGAAAGCGGTCGCAAGGCCGCTACACGGACCTCTCGCGCGAGCCGGAAAAATCTCCGACATGGCAAGCCAAGGGATCGGCCCCCAGCCCAGCGAAAAAGCAGCCACAAAGACACAAACGCTACCTAACGAGAGCCAATTGAGGCTGAGGGAATGTTTTTCTGCAAGAAGGTAATACGCCCCCAACGCGGCAGCACTGAGAGCCATTAGCAACCCAGAGAGAAGGAGTAAGACTTTCCTGCCAGCTCGATCCATTAACACGCACGAAATGACTGTAAATAGAACGAGTATGGCGCCGACGATAATGGATGGGAGAAGTGGATCGGATGAGAATCCGGCAGTTGCAAAGATTTGCGACGAGAAGAAGATAACCGCGTTGATTCCTGAGAACTGCTGAATAAACATCAGACCGAGACTGACGATCAGCGGCTTGTAAACTCCCGAACTGGTGATGTCGCGAAAGGAGAAGCTTACCGATGACTGCCGCATGATATTCTCTTCAACCTCTGCAAACTCCGTTTCCAAGTCATCTTCAGTTTTGGTCGGTGATAACCAGAGTAGAGCTTTCCTGGCCTCCGTGGGTCTGTCGTGAGCCATGAGCCATCTGGGTGTTTCCGGAAGAAACGGCAAAAGGAAAGCACTAGCAGTGGCTACTGCCATAGCGGCGACAGCCAGAAACTTCCAGTTTAGAGCCATACCCAGAGAATAGACCGAGAGAATTCCAATTGTGACAAAGAGCTGAAATCCAGAACCTAGCATACCACGATGTTCTTTCGTCGAAATTTCTCCTATATATAGCGGCGCAGACATAGCAATGGCTCCCATCGCGATACCAGTCAAAATGCGACCTACGTAAATGAGCCAAACACTGCTAGCAGTCAGAACCAACAGCCAGCCAAGTGCCAGAGGTATATTGCAAAATATCAGCGTAGATCTTCTGCCGAGCTTTTCTACGCCAATCGCAGCGACAGGACCGCCTAGAATAGCGCCGATAGCAACCAGTGACCCAAACCAACCCTTTTTGCCGTCGTCGTCTAGAATTAAGATAAGATCTGAGTCGAGGAGAGAGGGGGACGAGTAGCCGAGGATGAAGCCCATCGATGCAGCACTGAGGCAGGCCACAATGGCGGCTACGCCATCTCGCAGAGATCGTAGAGCGGTGCAGCCGCAGCGAGTAGACGTGGAGATGAGGAGTTCAGTCTCATCGTGAACATCTTCATCCATTTTTGAATTAACTATAACTATAACTTAACTATAACTATAGCTTAACTATAACTATTGATCACTTCAATTATTGATCACTTCAATTGACAGAAGGTCTTGCCAGAGTTTTGCACAAGAGCAGAATATCACAATTTACCTGATGCTGTAAAGTTTGCTAAACAAAGGTCTTCACTAAGATCTGCAACAGTATACATAGAATACTACAGAATACTAAAGTACCGATAAGTGTAAGGATAATAAGTTAAACATCATCAACGTCATCATCTTCCCTTGAATCAGCAAGTTGCCACTTTGCCACGATATCGCCACTGGCTGGAGCTAGTGGATCAGTATGTGCAGGGTTAAAATCCTGGGTTCGCCTGTCACTGACATCGCTTTCGAATGAGGAAATTGACGTTAACATTAGCTTTTACTATGAAATGAATTTCCATTGATCATTTATTACAGTGTTTAGTAGATTACTAGACTACAAATTTCTCATCAATCAATCAGTTGGCCTGATCACTAATGGCTCAAAAAATCTGCTCTTACAAATCTTAATGTAGTTTTAACTTACCAAAAATTAACCACTATGGTGGTTCCCTATTTCCTTCTTAGCTTTTGCTAGTCGTCATAAGTGCAGTATATAACTATATAATTTGTTTACTCAACAGTGATTTCGTTAAAGAAAGGCTAAAGTCTAGTTCAAAATTAGTTTCCTATCTCGAAAGCATGTCGGTGATGGGGTAAGCACTAGATTTTAATTCTGCATCTACTGATCTGCAGTTGGACATCAAACCGACACTGGCTGCAGCCAGTGTCGATAGCTGTAAGATACAGGGTTCAAATCCTGGACTTGCTCGTCACTGACACAGCTTTCGAGTGAGGAAACTGACGTTAATATTAGCTTTTTAACATACTGGTTAATCTTCATTCTAATTTATATCTTAAAATAGGACTGGTTTTCTAACTTCAGTATTACCGTTTCACCTAAGTTTACTTTTTGTTGGTTAACGGACTTTAGCTTAATATATTATTTTTCGATACTAGTTTAGATGAGAATAATAATCTAACTGCGTTATTATTTTAGCCTGATAAAATTATGAACTTTTTAACCTACTCGAAATACTGCTATTAAATTTTGTACTGCTAACGTTGGCACTGTGATCCGAAAACCATTAAATTTCGAAATAATTCGCAATTTTACAAGTAGTGCGTTGATATCATACCAATGAATGTTGATACTGGCATTATCTCACAATTTGTTCGGAAATTATGCAGTTAACGCAGTAAGTATAGTGAAAACAAAACAGTCGATCGTCATTAAAAATTGACAGTCGTGCAACAATACAGAGCAACACTAATGATAAAATTAATGTATATATTAACTGCATAATTTCCGAACAAATTGTGAGATAATGCCAGTATCAACATTCATTGGTATGATATCAACGCACTACTTGTAAAATTGCGAATTATTTCGAAATTTAATGGTTTTCGGATCACAGTGCCAACGTTAGCAGTACAAAATTTAATAGCAGTAATCATAGCATCACTACAATTACAGAATAACAGTAATATAGTTATGTAGTAGTATACAGTGTTTTATACAGCACCATGAAATTATGATATATATATATAACAGATGTTTACAATGATATGCTTATATTAGAGAAGGCGTTGCCAATGTTTATGTTTACCAGATCACGCGAATGAAAATACCTACACAGCAAACCAGTATAGTTCTGAAATCCAAACTGATGAAACTTTTCGATTTTAATTACACATTTAATATCAAAATTTGATACAAATAATGGATTAACCAGATGACTTTTGCATAAAGACAATGGTTTAAGCAAACCTGTAACCTTACTCTTGAGTCAAAACATTTTACTATTATTTCAATCGTGATTGATGTTGTCAAGGACGACAGTAGAACTCTATTATCTATACTATATTGTTTTACTTGTAGCATCCAGTGATGGACAAGACAAAATGTTTCTTGCCTCAAGACAGTCTTTTACTGTCTTGGTCTTGTCGGTCATTGTTCTGTCAATCATTAGTTGCTATTTAAGTAGTATTATTTATTAATAAAGTCGCATAAAGCTGATGAGACATGGACAGTAGGCTACATCAATCTATTAGACCTAGAGATCATACATATTATTTAAAATAAATTAATATTCCTTAAATAGAATCCTAGAGGTTAAAGAGATTAACTATACACTATGAATTGCCATTAAGAACGCCCCTGACATCATCCTTGCATGAGGAAACGGACGTTAAACCTTCATTGCTATTATTATTTAACAAATTACTAATCATGCAACAAAGAATAATGAGCATTAAGCGTTTTAATTTGTAGTCATAGTTTCAGAAATTCCAGAAAATTCAGCGGCATAGTCATTGAAGGGAAGTTAGCAGCAGCCCTTTTCCCGTTGACTGAAAGGTTTTCCCTGATGATCCTCCCAAATGAAAACCGCGCATTTACCAAGCCTGTCCACCAGCCCCGGTCAATTAATTATCCCTCACCCCTGCCCCGGGTGCCCCTTTATGAATAAAGTTTAGTTATGTCACAGAAGAATTTAAAATTTTCTTAAATTCATCATCATTACCATCATCAAAATCATCATCGTCATCATTACCATCATCAAAATCATCATCGTCATCATTACCATCATCAAAATCATCATCGTCATCATTACCATCATCAAAATCATCATCATCATCATCTTCCCTTGAAGCTCTGTTTAACTAGGGCCAGGCTAGAAAATTGTGAAGAAAATTTTTGGTCTAGCAGAAAACACCATTTTCTTTAAATTACGTAAATAAAATAAAGTTCAGCAGTGGTAATTACTACGACAAAATATTTACACAGCTACAAGTACATTAGAAATAAAACGTAAAACATAAACTCTCTAATCGTCGCTTATTGACTGATTGATTAATTATCGTCACTTACACAGTTGACGTAAAGTCTTTTACAATAAAGGAAACGGAAGTAGTGGTTTAGTGGATAGATTATTGAGCTGTTTGTCTCAACTATCTCTATTGCTCTAGGTTCAAATCGTAAGCCGGCTAAACAAAAAGCGTTATACTGAACACAGTTAAAACAAATTAATTACATTTCTCAGTCACTTTATTGGCAAAAGTGCACGGATGATAAGCGATAAATCATTGGGAGTACAGCAATGCTACTAATAACAAGGTAAGTTTGCAAAGTAGTCTCCATGATCTCTTATCAATCACAAAGGAGAACAGCAAGAAAAGACAACTAAAATAGAACATTTTATTAGAGGAAAAATCACTTATTTCACAATTCTTGCAAAAAAAGTCGAGAATAAAGAATCATCTAAAGCATATAGAAGAATATCTATCTCACTAGTGTTCTGCCAAGAGGCAGGTCCAAAGGACACATTCTTACTTACATGCTGCTTTTCACGCTACATCGATTAACGAGTTAGTTCACAAAAGGCTATGCCTTATCCACATTTTAAAGCAGCCTATAGCTTGAGAACAATATGGCTTCTGAGGTTGCTTCCCGTTGCCTTCCTCAGTCGCCTCTTACAAAAAGTGCGGTTTAGAGTTCGTCTATGCTTCAGTGTACCGGACACAACACTGGATAAACGTACTTGCCGTAAGTACTTTTAGTAAGTAAAATCAGACTCTCTAAATTAATTACATTCTTTTCTCATTGGTAATGCCACAGTCACACTCAATATAATCCATTAATTAACTATAATTAGTAAACTATAATTAATTGCTAATCACTATTAGCAATATATGTGCACTTATCACGTTCATAGTAAGTTATACAGCGTCAATGCACAATTTATAACAGGCGAGCCGCTTAGAATCCGCACTCTATTTTGTGCTCGCTATCTTACAGCAAAAGGGCCACACACACGAGTGGATAGCAGTGAGTTTATTAAACTCCATCCACTCACGTATCTTGACAGTTATAATACGAGTTGATTCAAGCTTCACCAACTTCAGTCCATTACGTTGATAGCTAAGAGAGTGTCAATTCAGCTCCACCCACATGGGTTAAAAGAGCTGGTAAAGCTAAGGTTAACGTCAGTTTCCCAACTCGAAAGCGATGTCAGCGACAGGCGTGCCCAGGATTTGAACCCCGCACATACTGATTCGCGGTCGAGTATCTAACCGAATTCGCAACCGGCTGGAGCCAGTGGCGAAGGTTCAGAGTAATAAAGGTTCAGAGTAATTTAATTATAAGCTCCACCCACATGGGTTAAAGGTTCAGAGTAATTTAATTTATAAGCTCCACCCACACGGTGTGACATCTTAGAGAGTCAATTCAAGCTGCACCCGGTTCAGCCTATTTGTGTTGACAAATAGGATTCTGAGGCGCAACTGTTTATACAAATTTATTATTAGCAATTCCATACATCGGAAAAACATTAGTAGAATGAATATGAGGGGGTTTACAATTGACAACACCACCCTAAATCGATTTTCTTCACATCAACTTCGTCCTTCCTTTCATTAGCGCAGCAGTAGCAATTATTCACATAACATTTCTTCATCAAACAGCGTCAAATAACCCTCAAGGTATTAACCCAGATAGAGATCGATTACCACATCTCTAGAAGAGTCAATTCAGCTCCGCCTACGTGAGTTGTCACCCTGAAGAGAACCTCTACCCACAGCGTTGACACGATCAAACCCCGCCCACAGGGACTGATAAATCAACGTGAGGCTATTCAAGCTCCACCCACAAGGATTGACAGATCAAAGTGAGGCTATTCAAGCTCCACCCACAAGGATTGACAGATCAAAGTGAGGCTATTCAAGCTCCACCCACAAGGATTGACAGATCGGACAATTAGAGCTTCATCTAGCTTGGCAGCCTCTTCCCGTCACTTTCAACAGATTTACTGCTTTCTCACATTCTCAAATGAGGCTTGTTCTTTGCCATATGCCTGTAAAACCATACAATCATATAACATACAATAACTCAGAAATTAATAAATCACTTATATTTCACCTCTAGATATGAGGTTGAGAAGTACTCTGTCATTGTTACTGAAGGCTACAATATTTAAAAATATTAAATTTTATTAAAATATTATTTAAATCCCAATAATTGCTAACTTAACTTTCGTACTCAATGCAAAAGGCAGCACATATTTACCGCAATTCAACGCTACAATTCTAATGAAATAAATAACAGAGTTTACAAATTAATTTAATTACACTGGTTAAAAATGGCAAACACATCGGAACAAAAATCATTTCGTAAAAATGTTAGACCCCTCAATAGTGCAACGGCCTTGCCACTAGACCGTAAGCTAAGATAGAGGAGGTCTACCAAGCCCCTCATATCTCTTTCCTATGTGTGATGGTGGGACATTCCTTACATCATCCTTGTATGAGGAAACGGACGTCAAACCTTTATTATTGTTATTATTATTAATATAATAATAAAGGTTTGACCATTGTTCACTGTCTCAGTTAATTGTCTACTGCTATGTGATTTTGTAAAGTGTAGTGGTCTGAAATAAAAAATTAAATAAAATAAATAAATATTATTTTTACCATTATTATTATTATTATTATTATTATTATTATCACTGATATCCCATTACAACTTAACCAGCACGAACATTAAATCTCCAAGCAATCACTCAATCAAATTAAATCGATGAAAACGATCAATCAAAGCCGTCACTGACATCGATTTCGAGTGAGGAAACTGACGTTAACATTAGCTTTTTATTAGCTTTAATCAATTAATCGTCATATAAGTTACATTTAATATACTAACTAAATACTAACTATCTTATATATTATAAAATAGTTATTATATAATCTAACTTATATATTATTATATATATTATTATTGGTTATACTAACTTGTCGATGACCTCCCAGAACATGTTCAGCGCAGCTCTGTCAAGATGGCGCCTGTGTCTGTCCAGACTCAGTACGTTCACCGACCATTTCTTAACGTTAGCGTCTAGCGGCAGCTCAGACCACTTGAGGTGAAAGCCTTTAACTGCAGCAATCAATCAGTGATGAGCATGTAATATCGGCAACCAATCAGTGATGAGCATGTAATATCGGCAACCAATCAGTGATCAGCATGTAATATCAGCAACCAATCAGTGATGAGCATGTAATATTGGCAACCAATCAGTGACAAGCATGTAATATTAGCAACCAATCAGATATAAGCACGTAATGCACTCTCTCTCTCAATCTCTAGTGTTCTGTTGGTTAGTGGCAGGACAAGTTAGTGGCAGGTTAAGTTAGTGGCAGGACAAGTTAGTGGCAGATTAAGTTAGTGGCAGATTAAGTTAGTGGCAGGACAAGTTACTGGCAGGACAAGTTAGTGGCAGGTGAAGTTGTGGCAGGTGAAGTTGTGGCAGGTCAAGTTGTGGCAGGTCTAGTTAGTGGCATGTCAAGTTATGGCTGGTCAAGTTAGTGGCAGGACAAGTTGTGGCAGGTCAAGTTAGTGGCAGGACAAGTTAGTGGCAGGCAATGTTACACTGAATAACAATAGTGGCATATTATACGACTTTCGAACCATAGACATGTATAAATAATGAAAAAAATATACAATGTCAATTTCAGGAATTGATTGACCAATAGAACTGAAGTTTCGTGTTAGGGAGTTGCTATCCCCACTTGTAAATTCATATTTGCGTAGCGTATGCTAAAGAGTCTCAAATAGGAGATTGACTGATGGATGATATGTTGTAGGACAGGGAGGATTTGAGACAGTCTATTCGTATCCCGACCCTAGTTAAACTGGGATCCAAGGGAAGATGATGATGATGATTTGTTTAGCGAATGCGTTAATCCAGGTAGCTGCTTCACTAGTAAGACAGCTTAACGTCGATAGACTACCCGACATGACGGATAGAGGACACCCCTCAGTGATAAGTCTCATATTATTGAGGAGTGCTAATATTTTATTACTTCATATATTCTGTAATTAACTATTTCTGTAAGCCACTGTAATACTGTAAGTACTGTAATTAATTCTGTAAGCTACTGTTTCAATCGTGCATGAATCAAATCAGGACTAATAAGACCTAGCCCTTACTTCTAGAGAAGATCTCCACTGGGCTGCCATCCCATGGCCAACCCTTGAACTGCCACGCTGGGCCCTGTACAAACACTGCTACCACTCTGTCCCTGCAACAACAACAACAGTGCAGCCATCATTCAAAAAAATTCATCTGCCAATAGCTAATTCTAGAAGCACTTTATGATTAGTGAAACGGCCCAGTGGTAATATTAACGGCATGCAACTGAACTGAAAAAAGAATCATTCACTGTAAACGATAGCTATTCAAATGAATAGCATCTTAATTACGGATAGAAAAAAAATTGATATACAAGTAAATTATATATATATATATATATATATATATATATAAATATATATATATATATAAATATATATATATACACACTGTGAGTCATAAAAAAACATGTGCGCAGTATTTCGTGCACAACTTTGACACTTGTGAACCGATTTTGCAAATATTTGCAGAATTATAAAGAAGAAGAAAAGTATTAATCTAAAATCTAGTTACTGTGACACTTCCGGTTTATTTTAAAAAATAACAGACGAATTTACAGACGTAGCATAGTCTGTTTTTGTTGAAATTTTAAAATGTTGCTTACTAATGAAGATAAAGCGCTCATAAAAAAACTTGTACCGCTTAAAGGATTATGGCGCACATTGGTTGATTGCCGAATCTCTAACAAAAAAACTGGACGCTGGGAGGGCTAGAATACTTATTAAAGAAATTATGCCAAAAAGAAGAAAATAAATAACGTGGACGTGTTGAAGCAACGCCTGGTGGACGTTGGGCAAGACATGCAGCAATCTGTCATCGACAACGCAATAGATGAGCGGCGCAAGCGTCTTCGAGCTTGTATTCGCGCTAAAGGAGGACATTTTGAGCATATGCTTTGACAGTAGCTGTATAACACTGTTTGTTTCGTGTGTTTCGTTGTTAGTTAAGCCACAGATTTGTAAACACTCTGTAGCGATTGATTTACTTAAACTGAATATTTTCAGTCGCGCATATTTTCAAGCACTGCTTCAATGCAAAAATGAAAATTAACAGAGTCACTTAACGTTACTTTATAGCAAATGGGATTCTGATTATACCTATGCAAGAAGTTAAAAAATCGGTTCGCTAATACCAAAGTTATGGGCGAGACACTGCGCACATGACTTTTTTTACTCACAGTGTATATGTGTATATATATATATATATATATATATATATATATATATATATATATATATATATATATATATATAATAGTCACACATACATATATACATATTTTCATACATACATACATATATATTTTTTATACATTTATAAATATCTTTTATATATATTTATCTCATTATAGCAATCCAGTAATTAGATATAGATTACAGGTATAAAAATAATTTATTAGAAATACAAAATATTCTTAATATTAGATAAATAAATACCAAATAGTACAAAATATAGAAAACACAATGAGTACCAGTCGTCAGGTGTGAGCTTCAGTGGGTTGTCTATGACTCTATAAGGCACTGTCAGGGACGTCCCTGGCTTCATACGCTGAAGTAGAACCTCATTATCTCTTTTGAAGCCCTGCGCCTTCTTTTCCTCTATGCTAACATACCTTCAGAAACAAATGACAAATAAAATCTAATGATTTCATAACTTTCCTGTATTTTCCCCGGCCACTGCAAAATAGATCAAACACCAAATGCATAAGTCCTGAAAGGCGACTATGCAGGCAGCTCCAAATGGCACTTGAAAACTACCTCAAAACCTATATTTTCTCAAGATAAGCTCTAAGTTAACTTTGATATTTAGGCTTATCCCCGGGAATGGAATAATAGTAATAATAATAATAATAATAACAACAATTAGAGTGCTGCAGTCATCAATGACAACATCGAGCACTATTGAGCTAAAATTAAGTCAGCAAGCAAAAAGAAGGTCCAAAAACGGTGCAAAAGTGCAAAAGAGGAATCAACGCCTTCATCAAAGGTGATCGCTTGACTGCTTTACAGGTTATCAAGCAATAATCTTTGATAGTGATCATGTGATAATTATAATAGTTGATCAGGGTAAACAGGAATCAAGGTAGACAGATAGTTTCTAAGAGAATGATGCCCCTGCCCAGTAAATGTTAGTCAAAGCTGAGGAAGGCATAGGGGGCCTGTCTCGTCATAAGCAGAATCCCCCATGATTAATGATATATCAAAAGGAGGTGTTACATGATTTAAAGATCCACTCATATGTGGACGTGAAGAGGAAAACGAAAGATGGAGATACGTGGAGGCGCCATATACCGTGGGCCTGCCAGTAGGCAGTGCACTTAGAGAGAGAGAGAGAGTTACAGATATGTAATTTACTAATTTAATTCACTTAACTCAATTAAATATTAATTTAACTTAATTTAGTAATTTTTGGATTTGAGCACAACTTCGTTTAAATGTCCAAATTGTTAAATTATCTCTACTGCAACTAAATCCTGCACCTGGCCTAGACGCCGAATGGACACGATATTAGAAGTAGGATAAAATTAACATAACTACAATTAGAGTGCTACTGTCATACACGACAACATCGAGCACAAAATTAAGCTACAAGGTGATACTAACTTGAGATCCTGTAGAATTTCCTTGGCGTTGTACATTGTGATGATCGACGTCGTAGCGGCTGGTATGATAATAATCGGAGTCTTAGAGGCTGTAATGTAATCAATCAAGCAATCAATAAAACCATCAATCACTTAATCAATCAATCAATCAACTAATCAGTCAATAAATCAATCGACATCATCTTCCCTTGAATACCAGTATAGCTAGGGTAGCAATACGGATATGCCTAAACTTTTCCATTCATTTTAGAAAGTTTTCCAGCAATTTCTGGAGTGCCCACTAATTGAATGCCCTTTTTGACGTTAATACAAACTTAGTAAACAGGTCAATAAAACTTTGATGTAATCATCATCACCTTCCCTTCAATCCCAGTTCATATATGGTCGGGATAAGTCAATTAATTAATAATCAATAAAATTAAACTAAACCGATAAATCTATCCATTAGCAAATCAATCAATATATCTATAAGTGAGTTAATCTTATCAATTTTCAATGTGATGATGGATATGACACAATTTAAAATTCCTTCATTGACAGAAACTAAGCATTTTAATGACACAGCTTACACTATAAACAGCAGAATAGATGTAGCATTGTTTCACTGAGAATATAAGCGAGAAAAATCAAACAGCATTTACAGAACTATCTTGAAATCTGTCAGGTAAAGTTTGCTCAAGCCCATATCAAGAGCTGAAAAGACTAGCCGATGTTGTCATGGATGACACGAGAACTCAGATTGGGTGTTGCTGCTGCTGCCTGGCCAAAACATATAGGTTCTTGATATGGCAATGTTCCCGAAAAAAGCTAAAAGCTAAGGTTAACGTCACTTTCCTCATTCGAAAGCGAAATCAGTGACTGGAGAGACCAGGATTTGAACCCCGCACATTCTGATCCGCGGTCGAATATCTTACCGACGTCGCCACTGGATCCAGGCAGAACAAACATTAAACTGGCAGGCATGAATGACATTGTACAGGAAGTAATACATATAGGCGACAAAACTAATTAACTTACTAATTATATTATTAACTATTATTATAATAATTATTATTATTAATTATAAACTTACTTCTCTTCTGCGGTGTTTGTGGCCTGGCAGTGGCATTGTTCTGTGAGCCACTCGGCTGTTCACTCGGCTTCTTAGCCGACACACCTTCTGTCACAGACTTAAGCGTCATGCCGTGATAGGTTCCCATGGTATCAATCTTAAACCCTTCCGTTTCTGCAAGACAATGCAATCAACTTGTATAAATAGAAGCAATAATAAAATACTAATAAAATAAAAAAGAATAATAGTAATAAGCATGATTTAACGTCTACTTTCTTATTGATTTAACTATCTACTCTCACTATCTACTCTCTTTCGTGTCTGCAGGACAATGAAGTTTAGACAAATACTAGCAACAATAATAAAAGTACAATAAAGTAATAAAAAATAATAATGATCATGCTTTAACATGTACCCTCTCACCAGAGGATAATGTGCCTACATCCCATATCGTTTGAAACCGAATCACCCAAAACCGTTAAGAGAATCATGTATAAGTGAAAAAAAAATCCAAAAATGGTGCCGATGTATTGACCAAAAGTACAGGAGTGACTGAGAAGTGCAAATAGCTGACGCTGGGTATGTCTCAGGAAACATTTACTATAGTAGTTTTAAAGCTCTCATAGAAGCTATCTCGCAGACTACAGTGCACAGTATTGCATACTGTGCAGAACAGCAGCTACGAACGAGTATATTAATTTATTTTTATTATATTTCCTATCTACTCCCCTCAGTGTTGACCCCGAATAGCGATTAACAGCACGCTAAAAGAAAGCTTTTTACGCATATTATTATAATTTTACTATTTTTGTTTATTTCCACTCAGTCTGCCTCTCTACCTCTTAGCATTATCTATCAGCAGGTCCATGACATTTAGTCCCCACAATGATCCTTATTGTTCACTTTTTGCTCATTTTTACATACCTATGATTTAACAATATATTCTGCAACATATTTAGCTTCCTTTCACCTTCGAAGAACGCATTTTAAGTATAAAGGGCTTCATATAGATATATGAAGCTAACACTAAGTTTATAAGACTAGTGTTTGCTTCTCATATCTATAGGATACACAACATTCTTATGGCCACAATTGCTCTAATTTCAGTTTGTTAACTGTTCATACATTACTTGATAGTAGGTTAATTCGTGTTAGTCAGAAATTACTATTAATACTACCTGTCAGGAAATTAGGTTAAAAATACATATAAGATGCAAAAAACATAAAAAATGTGATAATAGATAAATTAGAAAAAAAAAATATAAATTATAAAAAATGTATACCTTCTTTTTTTTTTAATCTTTCCTGGTCGTATCTGCTATAACCAACCACTGGTTGTACAGGTCGAGTCTGCACCAATCAATCAATAAATAGAAACAATAAATCATACAATCTATCAATCCATAAAACCCATCATTCACACAATCAGTCAGTAACTCAGTGGATTGTGCAAGCAAAAAACAGTCATTCAAAATGGCTTATAATTTAGTCATTTCTATTGGATTAAAAAACTGTCATTCCTATTGGCATATAAAACAGTCATTTATATTACCATATAAATCAGTCATCCTTATTAGCATACAAATCAGTCATCCATTTTAGCATGATACAGGTAGCATATAAAACAGCCATTTCAATTGGATTATAAAACAGTCATTCATAGTGGCATATAAAACAGTCATTTATATTACCATATAAATCAGTCATCCTTATTAGCATACAAATCAGTCATCCATTTTAGCATACTACAGGTAGCATATAAAACAGTCGTCTATATTAGCATAAAAAGAAATCATCTAAATTAGCATATAAATCAGTCATCCATATTCACATATAAATTAGCAACAGAAATAAATATGAAATACATGTAGCAATGATGCTCGGTGCATTCTTTATCCCCAGCGAATATTTCATTGCAATACAATAGTATAAAAACAAAAATAAATATGAATAAACCCGCAACAAAACGATCCACTCACCACGCTCGGTGTGTTCTTCGTCTCAGTATCAGCATTCGGACCCGCCTTCAAAGTTCCGTCCTCTCTCATCTTGATCGACTGTAGGATGCTGAAGATGTTCTTAGCGAACTGCTTGCCCGAGCTCTGCAGAATTGTCGTTCTCGTGCGAAAGTGGCGCTCCCTGCTGACAATGTCTCTAGTCACGTCCACCTCTGCCTCGACAAAGCCGCGCTGTTCTGAGCCGCCCGGCTCCAAAGTGTCGTCGCCTTTAATCGTCGTGCGCTTCTTGGCTATGATCTTGGCTCGGATGGCGGAGATCTTCTCTATCGTCATTGCCTGTGTGAGCGAGGAAGATCTGCAGAGTACGAAATAAATCATTCATGATGACATCTAGCACCATTTAAAGAAAAACTGTCAGTTAATCGAGTAAGGATATCAAGTAGAAAATAAATTTATACGATATCTAGGTCATTTTAAGAGTATGACTTAGCATTAATGGTGAATGACATCTATAGGCAGACTATGTGTAACCATAATCAGTTATAATGGTCCATGATACATGCAAAAATTACACACAAATAGATAGCATAATGACTGTACTCTCAGAGACAGTGGAAGAGTCAAAAAATTCCTTTCCTCAGAACAAAATGTCCACAATCATAAAGTTTCCAGCTCTAGTAAAAATTTAATACTCAAGTTAATACTCTACTCATGATCATGATGATGATGATGATGATCATCATCATCATCATCATCATCACCTTCCCTAGCTTAACTAGGGTTGGAATACGGCTTTATATGATAAGTGAATACTCTACTAATAGATATAGCACTCTAGATTAATTAGAGTGTTAATAATAATCTACTCAATAAAATAATACTCTAACTATATTATAATATAATATTATATTAATTATAATATTATATTATAGTATTCATGTTCATCGTGAATAGGATGTAGGACAGAGAAGATTTGAGACAGTCTATTCGTATCCCGACCCTGGTTAAGCTGGGATTTAAGGGAAAGATGATGATGATACGAATATATGATGATGATAATTCATGTTCAACATCATCATCATCTTCCCTCCCAATTTAACTAGGACAGGGATTCGAAAATTTTGTAGCAATATTATTATATTATAGTTATATAATTATTATATACTAATAAATGCAGTACTCTACTCTAACATTCTATCTCTTACTTTATCTGATCGGGGATGAGAGAAGCTTCCTTCGGAGCATTCAACTTCTTTGCCAACCTCTCTTTATCTCTCTGTACATGGGCGTCCTGCGAGACGTATCAATCAATCAATTAATTACTCAATAAGTCTCTAAATTAATAAATTCATCAATCAATCACTCAGTCAATTAATTAATTTAAATAACCAATAGAAAAAGTAAATAAATCAAAATGAGCACAAATATATTGTGATTCAATGCATAAAACATTAGAAAAATAAAACAAAAAGAAGAAAAAACAGTAAAACAGTCGACATGAAAAAGTCAAAACAAGCATATATTCTTCGTGGTAAGAGAGAAATCTAAACAACCAATAAAGAAATAAAACAAATAAAATTTAGAAATAGTAATCATAAAGAAGATATTATTGAGCAATTTCTCACATGTCGGCTTATTTTGCATACAATTGACATTTCTCAGATGTTCAACAATAACGGACAAACCTCGGATATTATTTACAAGGTTGGCATACCTAGGTACCCGATAGGCATACCTAGGTACCCGATGGGCATATCTAGATACCTGATGGGCATATCTAGGTACCTGATGGTCATATCTAGGTACCCGATGGTCATATCTAGGTACCCGATGGTCATATCCAGGTACTCGATGGGCATATCTAGGTACCCGATGAGCATAACTAAGTACTCGATGGGCATATCTAGGTACCCGATCTAGGTCCCTGATGGGCATAACTAGGTACCCGATGGGCATACCTAGGTAACCAATGTGCATACCTAGCTACCCGATGGGTGCATCTGGTGGATGTAGCCAGGAAACGATTATTTGTAAATTGTTTTCTAATCCATCACGCACTGCCTAAGTCAATGAATAGGAGTACAAGCGAAACTACTCTAAGTGACGTTAGAAGAATGGACCTACTTCTAGACGGGATTTCTTTCTGTCGGCATCACCGCCAATGTCTTCTGCTGTACGCTTCACTGTACACACACACAGACAATTCAATGTATATATATTATATATAAATAAATATACATACATACACACACATACATCTAATATATAAATATTTCAATACCATCAGTATTTTGTATTTCAAGTCGATCAACATATTGCAATTCAATAAAATATTGTATTTTAATACGATTAATGTTTAGGTAATATTGTTTTTAAAAATGACTACAAATTTTAAAATTACATTAGAGGAAGTGGAACAAGTCCATCCACCCTAGCTAAGCTGAGATTCAAGGGAAGATGATGATGATGACGATGATTAGAGGAAGCAACACTCACACTATGTGGGACATTGCAGGGTATCTCTAGTACTAATAATTCTATTATTATCTCTACTATCAGTATTATTACTAGTACTAATATTACTATGTTTACAACTACTATTACTACTAATATTACTAATACTACTATCACTATTATTACTATTACTACTACTATTACTAAATATTACTATTACTACTCCTATTATTACTACTATAACTAAGCATTACTATTACTACTACTATTACTTAGTACTACTATTATTACTAAGTAGTACTATTACTACTACTATTACTACTATTATTACTAAGTATTACTACTACTATTACTATATATTACTACTACTATTATAATTAATTCTATTTGAGGAAGCAGCACTCACGCTGTGCTGGACGTTGTAGGGGTATCTCTAGAGGGGCACTCTTGTCGATACTGGCCGAAGTGTTGATCTCTCCATTGAGATACGAGAGTAAGTCTTTTCTGTCCGGTCGACGTACCACTGGCACATTAGCAGCCTGTATCAATCAACCAAACCATAATACATCCCTAGATCAATTATACCACTGGCACATTAGCTGCTTGTATCAATCAACCAAACCATAATGCATCCCTAGATCAATTATACCACTGGCACATTAGCTGCTTGTATCAATCAACCAAACCATAATACATCCCTAGATTAATTATACCACTGGCACATTAGCTGCCTGTATCAATCAACCAAACCATAACACATCCCTAGATCAATTATACCACTGGCACATTAGCTGCTTGTATCAATCAACCAAACCATAATGCATCCCTAGATCAATTATACCACTGGCACATTAGCTGCTTGTATCAATCAACCAAACCATAATACATCCCTAGATTAATTATACCACTGGCACATTAGCTGCCTGTATCAATCAACCAAACCATAACACATCCCTAGATCAATTATACCACTGGCACATTAGCTGCTTGTATCAATCAACCAAACCATAATCCATCACTTGATCAACTCTCAATTACTCATTCATTCAAATTAATATATCAACCAACCAACCAATACAGTGTAACAATCAAATGAATAGGATCAACAAATCGGTCACTCAATCAAATCGCAACGCTAAACAACCAATAAATTTCCTTAGCTAAACTGTGAACAATAATAGCATATATACCTATTTAGTAAAAGTACTCTAGTATCTCTAAATGTAATCTTTCCTATTAATCCATTAGTTTTAAATCTGACGGTAGCTCAAAACCAGCTAACTCTTCAACTTTTTCAATCCAATCACAATTCTCCAAACGAATGTATTTTAACATAATTATATATATATATATACATATATATATATATATATATATATATATATATATATATATATATATATACACTAACAGTGAATATTAATTATTGTAAACTAATTATTAATAATTAAAAAGAAATCAAGAGTAATTTATTGAGAATAACTAAATATTACCGCAGCATGCTTGACGTAAGAAGCGTGAACCAAGTGAACGTTTTTCAAGAGAAATAGAATGCAGTCCAGCGTGTAATAGTCCTTCTGAATGCCATCCTTTCCCGTTCTAAATCAACAAAATCAACTTATTATAAAAAAGCTAAAGTTAACGTCAGTTTCCTCACTCGAAAGCAATGTCAGTGATAGGCGAGCCCAGGATTTGAATCCCATACATACTCATCCGGTCAAGTATCTTACCGACTTCGCCACATAATTTTAAGTGCACACAATTATCATCATCATCATCATAATCTTACTTGAATCTCAGTTTAATTAGGGTCGGGAATTTAGAGAATTATAAGTATATTAAAAGTACACATCTTCATTTCATAAATTTCATGATTTAAGTCACTATTTTAGAAAATGTGAAGGTATTTATAATTAAATATTACTTAATATTTAATATATTAAGTTGATAATGATTAACATTTTAATGATTGATGATTAACATGGCTGGTAATAATTAGCATTTTTTAATTCATTACTGCTAGGCATTTCACTAAGCTTGATAATATCTTATAAGAATGACTTTTAATTTTTAAGGTTTAAAATAGAAATCTAACAGGCCGACTATCCTAAAACAGACAGTGAGGCTGAGATTCGATCAGAATCAGCTGAAAGAACTTTGACAATTTCCCATATGGTACAAACACTGACGTTAAAATTAGCCTTATATATTTTACGCTCATTTTTATTTCACAAAGCTATACATCAAAGACAGATAAGAAATAAATAACAAAGACAACAAAAAATAATCTAGAAAGCTTTTTCCTAGTCCTGCTTTTCTGCAGGATCCGCATTTCACTATGCCTGCCTCATTTAAAGTCAAATCTAATCATTTTATTGCAGACACATACAGGTCATACAAAGATATGAATATTAAGAAAAACAGTAACTAGCAAGAAATGAAATGAACAGAAAGAAAGGAAATCTGTGAAGCAACTGCACAGTTAAAGTAATAAGTCAAAGTATGAACAGAAAGAAGGGAAATCTGTGAAGCAACTGCACAGTTAAAGTAATAAATCAAAGTATTATCATAACTTTTATTATTATAAAATTTGGAGCGTTCGTGGATGTCTACCGAATTGATCTTTTCTATGCGTAAGTCCTCAATTATTATAATCAGCCAACGCTTCTAGGATCTCCCTCTCTAAAAAGTAATCCAAAATAAAAAAGATAGTCCAGATAACAAAGCAGTAAACCTAATATTTAGCACGCTAAAGTTACAAAACTTACTTACCCCCAAATCAGGTAGTTGGTTCGAGCAGTCTTTGGCCAAGCGAAGTCGCCGAATATAATCTGATCGTCGCGCTCGACGATATCTCTTCGATCGATATTGTGCTGCCTCAAAACACTCAGTGCGTCCGCCATCTTGATAATACAGATAATAAACAAAATTGTTCTTGTTCTTCACACGGAACAAACAGGGTTGCCGACTATAAAACTTCTATGAAACTCTGACAAATTTTGCCTTACAACGATTGGTGCGATTGTTATTCAAACATCCCAATTTGTCAATATAGCCACTGGTAACGTAGCAGCAAATAGATGTCACTGTCATTCATGACAGAATCGATCATAATATACCGCTAGCAATTAAAACCATAAACGCCCTTGTGACTTTTTAGTAACTATAATTAAGATACTAGAGCTTACATCTTTACATGCGGTTGTGCAACATTTCTAATTCTTAGTTGCTGTTTTCTAGTTTTCGCTATTTCATCTATTCCTCTTCGTGGTTATTAGTAATCGTAGCCTTTTGTTGGTGCTCCATTAGCAGCCGGAGCGGATTTAAGAATAACCTTCAACACCCTGGGGATTGCCCACATAACATAGCTTAGTTATTTTAGCGCATAGAATAAAGAAAAACCTTATTTTAAAGATCTTTGTTTTAACGTTTGTAATTGGTTGGAATGGCTAGCGCATTGTTCAGGTAGAAAAAGAACGTCTTAATAACGATAAAACAATGTTATAATTTAACCGTTCGCAATAAAACGATACGCTAATAATAATAACAATAACAACAATTAGAGTGCTACAGTCATCAATGACAACATCGAGCACTATTGAGACAAAATCAAGCCGGCGAGCAAAAAAAGAAGGTCCAAAAGCGGTGCAAATTCCAAAATCCAGAAATTCAGTCCAAAGTAAAGGGAGTTAAAGAAAAGGTGGTTTAATAATAATAATAACAACAATTAGAGTGCTACTGTCATCAATGACAACATCGAGCACTATTGAGACAAAATCAACCCGGCGAGCAAAATGATGATCCAAGAATGGTGCAAATTCCAAAAACCAGAAAATCAGTTCAATTTGCAAGATAACGTTTTTCTGCAGCTAACGTTTTCTTTCTATCAAAAATGTACTTTAGTAAGCGAAATAGCAACGTACTTAATACGTTTGTATTTTAAAAACTAATAGAGCTATTATTAAGTCCGAAATACGTAACATTGTTACTTTAATTTGAATGTATGGTTCTCCTAGAGTACGACAGCTTTTAATTATGATTTCAACATAAAATTGATACTCCCGTTGCCCAACTGTTAAATGGATATGATCTGTATGCAAACTATTTTATGCAAACTACCTTAAGTTTATTAAACGTTTTGCAAACGTTTAATAAACGTAGACATAGTGACGTTAGCAAGTAAACGTCGTAGTAAGGATCCGATAACGGTAGTTAAAATTCAATAAATATTGTTGTAATAACATTTACATGCAAACGTCATAATAACTGCCCGACAACGTTAGCATATGTTATCGAAACGTTCATAGTTATACGTTCCCTATATTATCCGTTCAATTTGCAATATAAATTTTTTCTGCAGTTAACTATTGAACGTTGTTTCACCGAAATAGCAATCGTCGTATAAACGTTATAATAAACTAAGCTTGCTATCTGGGTATTTACTATATTCAAAGCTGTTGACGCTCGGTTTTCCGAAGTGGTCGCCCACAATTTACTAACCGCGTGCAACGGGGCTTTACTGCGTTCAATTGACGCCCATTTTAAGTAACTGAGTGCGCTAAATCCCCTCCTCACTGGCTGGTCATTGGCTTGGTCAAGTTAAACGCTGGTATATTAATTGGTAGGCCTAATTAGTTGACCAATTAGATTCAATTAGCCTATATACTGCAAGCTTGACCACGATATGACTATAATGGCATACCTATGCACTTATTCTGAAAGCTTGCAAATCGTAAACTTGGCCTATAGCATATAATTTACTATACCCGTTGGATTATATAAGGAATGTCACTGAACTCTGATATTTAACTTAATAATAGAAATAAGCTCAAGTTTCTCGAAGTTGTTTCGATTGACATCTTGAAAGGAACTCCTTCGGGCTTCTGACCGTAAATTAAACTCACATCATCATCATAATCATCAGTTGCTTGATTGGCCATTCGAAGAGATGCATTTCGGGTATATGACCTTTACGTTAACGCAACATCATTATCATCAGTTGTTGCATTTCACTACGTCTTGATCTGATAGCCAATAGCTTTTTATTCAACAATCTTAACTCTGCGCTACGCTGGAAAATATCAACAAAACCTTGCAATGAACAGGGATGAGGCAGGAGCTGTACATTGGCAATAATATGTCAATTTAAGCTCTTAATTAGCCAACTATTCTGGTCTGGCATTTAGAAAAACATTGAGAAAACCATAATACAGACATGTTTTCATGTCTTAACGGTTTCCGGTAAATGTTGAGTTGACCGTGTAGATTATCAATCTTTTATAATTTTTATAATAAGAAAATAAATTGAACGTCGTTGCCGGCTGTGCAAAAATGCCTCAATCTTGTTCCGGTTCTTGGATATTA
Source organism: Enchytraeus crypticus (assembly GCA_905160935.1). NCBI lineage: Eukaryota > Metazoa > Annelida > Clitellata > Enchytraeida > Enchytraeidae > Enchytraeus > Enchytraeus crypticus. The sequence goes on along the minus strand of CAJHZI010000534.1, from coordinate 1,049,799 downwards.
TCGGAGCAAATATTAAGTTTTTTTTTACTAGGTCTATTATTAAGCATATTTGGTATCAATTTGTGGCTGGTTGATTTGTAAATTTCTTATATATATATATATATATATATATATATATATATATATATATATATATATATATATATATATATATATGTATACATCATATATGTATACATATATATATGTACATCACAATTCAGGAGTTAAGGGATTAAACATTTAATTAAACATTTAATGTGTTTAATTTATCATTGAAAACTGGATCATCACTCAGTCCAGTCTAACTGCTGCTTTGGTTGGTCTGTCAGTTGGTCAAACGCGGCGATGGTTGGGTTCAACGTCTTGAAGAGAAGTCATTCGTTTCATGTTCTGACCTTGACTTTAAACCCACTAGAAATTCTGCTTCATCCTTCTCCACACCCCACACGTAACACGGGTAAATCTTTAGTTGTCAATTTTTCAACGTTACAAATATTTACTCATTCATTGTTTGAATGTGTACAAATTGTTGTGAAAATTTAATTAGGTTATATATTTCAAAAGTATGCAAGATTATTGCTTTTATGCTACTATGTGTTTGTGAAAGGTTCACTCTGGTATATGTCGTGCAAGTTTCGCGGTAGGCCCCTACCCTGTAGTGTAGTTGTACTACATAAGACCCAAACAGACCAACAGTTTAGGTCAGGTAAATCATTTGCAAATTTCTTGACCTCTCTCTCTCTTTCTCTCTTTCTCTCTCTCTCTCTCTCTCTCTCTCTCTCTCAGTTCACTGCCTACCGGCAGGTCCATGGTAAATTACGCCTCCATTCTTCTGTGTATTCCGCATTCCTCTTCCATATATGAGTGGAACTTTTTCATAAACTAACATTATATAGGCCTATCATCCAATTTTAGTCTCTCTAGTGCTAATTAATTAAGTGGCAGGTTCAAGGTACATATTTCTACTCATGCTGCATTTTACGCCTCATAAAGAGCACTCCATTGATCACAGATTTAATCCCTTCACAAAAGGTTAAGCCTTATCCAAATCGTAATGTAGTCTATAGATTGGAAAAGACTGCAATATACATGTAATATGGCTTCTTAGCCTTCTAATATTATTCTAATCACCGAAAAGATTTAAAATTTAAAATGTCACAAGCTTCATTTATTAATTATATTACCGTTTACACTTAATCATTATTATTATTAAATTATTAATTGTATTATATTTAAAAGGCAAACCGAGGTCTCGTGGAGAATTTAAAGAAATATATGATATATTGTTCAATATACATGTACAGTATATACAGCATATACAACGTATATGACGTCCCTGACATCGCCTTATGGCGAGAAACTAGACGTAAATTATAATTGATATACATGTACGTTAAATTGAATAGTTGTGCATTTCTTATTTATTAATTTATTCACTGACTGAAGCCAGTGGCGGTGTTGGTAAGTTATCAGACCGCAGTTTCAGTAAGTGCGGGTTTCGAATCCTGGGCTCGACCATCACTGATATCCCTTTCGTGGCATGAAGCTGACGCTAACATCGTCGTTGCAGCTTTTTTTATTTAACACCCGTAATATGATTAGGTATAGAAAGGGGAGTTAAACACGTCATGTCTGAGATAGGTTGGTGTAATAAAGGAGGTAATTGCCGGAATAATGTAGTTGTAAGAGCTTACAGAGCAAGACCTAGACTTGGGATGCAGGGTGATTTGATAACTTATTTGAAGGTTGACATGAAGAAAGAAGCTGAAGATAGAAGTATGTGGAATGACGTATCTTTGGACTGATTTTCAGGATTTTGAAATTTTGGACCATTTTTAGACCTTCTTTTTGCTCAGCGGCTTGATTTGTCTCAATAGTGCTCGATGTTGTTATTGATGACTGTAGCACTCTTACTGTTGTTGTTATTATAGTATGTGGATGAGTTAAGTGCCATGGACCTGCAAGAGAGACCACAATGAAGATATATTTCATGAATTTCACAATGATCATTTTCCACATCTCTCTGGTCAATGATTGTCTTTACAATGATCGTCAAGGGACGTCATACAAGGATGACGTCCCTGACATCGTCCTTTGACGTCCCTGACATCATCATTGTATGAGGAAATGGACGTTAAACCTTTTACTATTTTTATTAAATTCTATTTACTTCACACGCCTCAATCTCTGGCGATTAAACACACTACAGTCAATCAATCAATAAGAATTTAACGTCTGATTCCTCGCCATAAGGCAATGTCAGGGACGTCTCTTGCAGACTCTACACAAACAGGCGCCAAAGCCACACTCGATGACG
>CAJHZI010000534.1:977500-1040000 GCA_905160935.1 Enchytraeus crypticus | reverse complement strand
TAGAAGAGGATAGGGAGGTAGAAAAGGAGGTTACCAGTAGGATCTGGACTGGTTGGACCAAGAGGCAGTTAATAGAATGTCTTAGGGGTAACGTCTTGAAGTTTTATATGACAGACCCTGAGATGAATTGAACCCTTGTGGGTTCGAATCCCAGACGCTCTAATCTGAGAGTAAAATCTCGGACATTCACTGGACTGGTTATACGGAAAATGGTCTAATTTGCCCACCGGTTTAAACATGTGGTATTAAAAAGTGATAGACATAGTTGATCATCTCACTATAATGAGTGCTTCCTTTACTTTTTAATTAAAGAAGTTAATATTGTTTGGAATGTAGGGGAATGGGATGACACACCTCTGAGCCAAGCCATGCTATTTAAAAATAAATAAAACCATTAGCTCAGCAGCTAATGATGAAGAGGGAAGCAGAGTTGAACGTGATCAGGGTTTGAAGTTGCTCATAAATATCAGCAGGTCAAAAATCATCAGAGTGATCAGCAGAGTCCCGATGAGCTAATGGCTGCGTCATTCATCATTCCAGAGTCAAAACATATCCCATCAAGGTCATTCCGTAATGCTCTGTCTAAGACAGATGATAGGAACTCTATTCTTCACTTTTTCTTTACCTCTCTCATTTACGTCCTTCTCTTCCCTCTCTCTCTCTCTCTCTCTCTCTCTCTCTCTCTCGCTCTTTATCTCTATTACTTTCCCACGCTTTCTTTCACTCTCTCTCTCTCTCTCTCTCTCTCTCTCTTTCATTTTTATTGATACATATTACCGCTTTATCTCTATTTCTTTCCAATGCTTTCTTTTCTTTTCTCCTTCTCTCAACTTTCCCGTCTATCCCTCTTTCCCTCTCTTTCTCTTACTTCTCTCTCTCTCTCTCTCTCTCTCTCTCTAAATAAGTAAATTTAAATGATACGGTATAACTGTAAATATGATATGGTAAAATATGTAACTAGATCAGTATATTATTTCCAGTTTTTTTATTTATTTTGCATTTTTCGCTTTTTATGAAACCTTTTTTATTTTTGCTCGTCGGCTTTGATTTAGTTAATAATGCTCGATGTAGTCACTGATGACGGTAGCACTCGATGCATTTTATGCACCGCCTCATTTGTTCGTTGAATTCATTTATCCATATATTCATTGTCAAATGCACGTACAACGTCATGTTGAATGTACAAACACAGATTGTACATTCTACACAGATTGTACATTGTTTGGAGTCATACAATGAACACGCTAAATCCACAGCATTAGGATAGTGAAGATTAAAGACAAGGTTCTAATTACCTTCGCATTAGCTAATGGCTCTTGTTGGACTCTTTATCAAATGCACTAGAGTTAAAAGGAGATCAAAGGACTTTGAATTATTGGAATTACGTGGAAGATTTTAGCAGGAAAAATACTGGAAATGGCATGAGAATATCACCACCTAGCGAAATCTAGACCTTTCCGTCAAAAACTCGCAATTTGTTTCCAATTTAATTTGAATCAACATCATGAATCTCTTTAATCCCAGTTTAATCAAGATCGGGATACGAATAAGACATTTTCCACTCCTCTCTGTCTCATACCATATCATGACATCAGTCAATCCCCAATTTTTTTCATTCGTTTTGGAAATTCTGTTGCAAAATCCGGAGCCTAGGCGCTCACCAACCGAAGACTGCCTAAGTCCTATATTATTTGCTTTATATCTAGCCATAGCTCTAAATGCAAAAGAAAATAATAATATACCAGCAGAAATACAAGATCATACATATTGGAATAAAAGCAAAGATGAGAAAATAGATATAAAAACAATAGATCAGCAGTTTGCCGATGATATAGGCTTGATTATTTTTGGAAATAACAAATCTGATGAACTAATAGAATATGTAGAAAATAGATTAAAACGGAGAGATTTGCAGATAAATAAAGATAAAACAGAGAAAATAATTATACCAAACACAATAGATGATACGCAATGGCAAAATACTAAATACTTAGGTAGTATGCTTGAATCAGAAAGAGATTTAAATCAAAGGAAAAAATTAGCAATGATGGCATTTAATAAATATAAATCTAAACTAAGAAATGAAAAACTAAGCTTGAAAATAAGAATTAAAATATTTAATATATATATCAAACCTATCTTTATATATAATAGTGAATTATGGATAATAACTAAAAGCATGGAAAGTAATAGTCTATGGATATATTTCAAAGAAAACTATTGAGAATCATATTAAACATAAAATACCCACACATAATTAGCCATACGCACCTATATGAGAGAACACAAGAAAAATCATGGAGTGAATTAATAAAATTCCAAAGACTTAGTTGGATAGGACATATGCTAAGATTGGACGAAAATACTCCAGTAAGAAAAGCACTAAATTATAGAATAACAAATAATAAAATAAAACTAGGTATGGGAAATAAATATACTTTAATTATACAATATAATAAATATATAAAACAAATAGATACTAAATATAACCTAGCACAGAGTGATGTCTATGATCATGCCCAGGACCGGTATCAGTGCGGAAAGAAGGTAAAAGAGGCTGCTCTGGTGTCCACAAAGTGACGTCACGCAGAGAAAAGAGAAAATCAACCCAATGCTCTTTCTGACGTTGGAGGGTTTTAGTACTTTAGTCGCCTTCTACGACACGTGCAGTCACCGGTTGGTCTATGGTCTAGTCTTTAAACTATCCGGACACAACACGGGGACCAAATTGAAATTAAATTTAAATACGGAATCTTAAATATATGCATGCACAAACACAAACACACTTCCACCCGCGTACATAAATTCATTCACTTACTCATCAACACATACACTCACATGCACACACCCAAAGGCCATAACATACATACATACACACACAGGCCCACACATATCCACACATGAACATACATACACACACAGGCCCACACATACCTACACATGAACATACATACACACACAGGCCCACACATACCCACACATGAACATACATACACACACAGGCCCACACATACCCACACATGAACATACATACACACGCACATACAGTCACATGCACATGTATATACAAATGCACATACATACACACATACAGACACACATAGGCCTACTTGCACACACACGCACACACACACGAACGTGCATATACATACATACGTATATACACATACACACACGCACACACACGCACATGCACATCATACATACAAACACATACACACACGCGCACGCGCACATGCATAAATACACATACATATGCATACACACACGCATACGCATACAAACACACGCACACACACACAGACACATTCAGTCACTTTAGTAACCCCATTACGATTAGGTTAACTGCATTACGGTAATAATAATATTATAACGCCAACATTGCCATGTGAACTGTCTGTCCCACGCTAATAACGATTGTATTTTTAACTGATTTAAATTGCAAATTGGTCTTTCTAGATATATTCGTGAGAGAATATGTTAAGTTTGGTATTTACAATTAATTTTTCATGTCAATCAATTTTTTTAATAAACAAAGTTAACTTTTCGCTGTGGTGTAATTCTCATACCATATACAGCATTTTTCCTTCTAGAAATCTTTTCGTTTTTTAGCGGAATTGGCGCACTTGGTACAGCTGACCGCCATTAAAGGAAGTTAAGCAACGCCAGGCTCGGTTAGTACATGGGTGAACAACCACATTGGGAGACCGAGTGCTGACAGCTTTGAATTAAAATATTCTCAGGCTGGTAGAAGGTTATTCTTATATCCGCGCCATCTGCAATCAATGTGCCATTAAAAGTCAGCTATTACTACTAACCATGAAGATGAAGGAAGTAATAATGAAAACTTCAAAAAGTAAAAACTGAGCAAGACAATTCTGTAACACGTGCGGTAAGACTTGTGCGCAATCATACGAATTAAAGAAAATTGCTTCATGCTGTGAAACAGTTTCTATATTCTCTCTCAAATTCAGAACTTTCGTTAAATTGACCTCCAGAGACACAATAGCTTCCGCTTTATCTGGAACTGGAAAAATCAACAAAAGCTACGCCCGGAGCTACGTCAACTTAGCGGAAGAGTTTAAAATGATTTTCCTGCCATTCTATATTCCTGTCACACACTTCGCTGTAATTTCTTAGTAACTCAAGGTTATTGCGTGGCTTGAATAAGATATTGTCTGCGCTCAATGGAGATAAGAGATATTAGTCTGCCTCTCTCCTAGTGCACTGCCTACTGGCAGGTCCATGGTATATAACGTTTCCACTCATCTCTATCTTCGTTTTCCTTTTCATGTCCACATACAAGTGGATCTTTAGATCGCCTATAACAATACTTTTGATATATCATATTATTCTTAGGGAATTCTGCATATGACGAGGTGGGCTCAATATGCCTTCCTCAGCTTAGACTAACATTTACTGGGCAGGGGCATCATTCAATGAGAAACTCTCCTGGTTACCCATAGTCTGTCTATAAAGCTAAATTCAGACAGAAGTCGCTCTCATTGAAGTAATTAAAATTTTCTGGGATGATAAAGAATCAGAATAGTAATTAATCATCGCAAGGCTTATGATATACTAAAACAATATAACCAAAAGGTTTTTCCAGAAATCACTTCTCCGAGCTTTTCTCCAATTTATTTTTTCCGGATGTACGTTATTTAAACAGCCCAACATCTGTATTGTGTCAGGTCACTAAATAATAAGTAAAAGTTTAACTGTCGGCGACGTAAAAGGCTATTCATCATCATTTTCATCATTATCATCATCATCATAATCATCATCATCGTCGTCGACGTCACCCACCGTCGCCGTCATCGTCATCGTTATCATCATCATCGTCTTCTTTTTCTTCTCTATAATTCTGGTTTAATTAGGGTCGGGATTAGAAAATTTTGCAGCAATTTCTGGAGCCTAGGCGCTCACCAACTGAATACCCTTCTGACGATGGTTTGGATCTTAGTTGTTTGTCGTCTTTTACGTAACGTACAGTCCACAATTGGTCTATTTTTCAGCAATCCGAACATAATACCTGCACGCCTACTATAGAATAAGTTAGCGTTAGACTTCCGGCGACTTAAGGGACGATTTAGCGAGAATAAGAAAGACAACAGAGCAGAACCACATTTCACAAGCTAATGTCAAGATCGGGGAAGGCTTAACCAGCCGAGATCAACTTGGATGTCAAGGGATTGTCCGCACTGAGCCTGAAGGAAACTGACTTTAAGTTGGAAAATGTAGGCCAATAATGAAAGTGAAACTATACAGAGAGAGAGAGAGAGAGAGAGAGAGAGAGAGAGAGAGAGGAGAGAGAGAATTTCATACCATCTCAGGATATTGATAAAAGACATAACAAATACTTTAACAAGAATTTCAAACCTATGAACACTTCAATTAGTAAAATGTGAAATTTAAAGGTAACCTTTACCCGTTATATCCTAAACATTTACGTACTAATGTATTTTAATAAAGAGTCTAAAGAAAGACACAAAGATAAAGATAGTGAAAACTTTGGTTTGGACCACGCTATTGTATGGATGTATGGACCTTAAGGAAGGAAGATATTAGGAAACTGGAGGCATTGGAAATGTGGATTTGGAGAAGAATGGAGAGGATTAGCTGGACTCAAAAGGTTACAAGTGAGGAAGTTCCGGTGAGAGTTGGCACAGATAGACAGTTGATAAATGTATTAAGAAATAGGAAGAAGAGTTGGATAGGACACTAAGGGAGGGAGGTCTATTAAAAGAGGTCATAGAAGGTAGAATGGAATGGAATAGAGGCAGGGCAGGCCGAGATTAGGTATGTTAGATGATTTAGAGAATTAGTCTTATGTGGACATAAACAGGAAAGAGGAAGACAGACAAGAGTGGATGCGTTATATGCTATGGACCTGCCAGTAGGCAGTTCACTAAGAGAGAGAAAGAGAGAGAGAGTATTAACAACTTACCTTATATTCCAGTGTCTGCGGAAGCTCGACCCCAACAGTAACAGCAGCGGCTAATCCCATCACCCAGGGCATAGACCAGCCTACACAGGCCCCAATTCCCCACCCACTTTCTCGATCTACAGATTTTTTATTCTTCAATTTTAAACACCACAATCTTCTGAACTCTGCTACCGATAAAATAGCGACACTGGTGACAAGTGCTGCCACCAACAAATGAAAGAGACACATGGTGGAAAAACACAGAACCGACGGAAGGGCGTGCTTTACGTAATTTTCCACCACCGTTGCGAATTCCAACGGAGCGAGAATGAAACACATAACCAGGCAAATTACAGCGAGGTTCGAACTCGCAACCTGCTTGATCGAGGGGGCGCTGGCCGGGGAGCCTCCCTGCCGATGAAGCTGTTCGCCGTCGCTGCCCGAGGGGAGGGCCGCTCGGCCCCTTGTCCCCAGCCTATCGGCCGCTAGCCGTCGATAGCAGGTCGTGGTGGCTAGGATAACAACGCTGACGGCCGAACCAATGGTAACGAGCAGGAGTAGTACGGCGAAACAGGTAACGACCGAGTATAGAAGCACGTAGACCATTTCTTGTTGGGCAACGTTTTCTCGATCACGGTCAGAGTTGTCGTGAAATTCATCAGTTGACGTTGTGAACAGACTAATTGATTGATCCATTCTTGAGATTTCAGTTAATCGGATGATTGACTGATAGGCGTTAAGAATTCATCAGAGTTTAGATGAGATGCTATTTCGATTCATTGATTAGGTGTATTTATAAATAGCGGAGACGTTATATGCCAGGGACCTGCCAGTAGGCAGTGTACTAAGAGTTATTTATAAATAACGTCACGTATAAGTTAAATGTCATTATAACAGTTTTCATAGTTATATTCGCCGTTGAATGCTCTGAATAGAAGAGCCATTGATTATAGAGTAGACCATATAAACTTTCCCTTACAATTTCATGCAAATTTAATACACTCTCAATTCAAGTAATGGCAATTATGGCACATCCCACTGATCTTAAATATGTAGGTTATAAGAGAGGTATCGATGCAACTGGTTTACCGGGTTAATCCAAATAGTTGTTCATTTGTCGAAGTATGTTTGCTAGGCAATTCATTAGCGAACTGTAAAGTATGGTTGCAGGGTAGGTAGTTGTAGTTGTAGTTATTAGTATATCTGGCCTAGTTATTTACTAGTCGAAGGATGTTAGCTAGGTAATTCATTATCGGTGACTGTAGGTGTGTAGTTGTCGAAGAAAAACTGATAGCTCCAGATGATGATGATTTCAACGCAATGATTCATTCAGTGGTACAAAGAATAATGGATATACTTAATGTAAGGTTACGATCAAGATAATGCTGCAATCAGGATCGATACTCATTCATCCAAGGCAGTTGTGCATTCAAAGCTTTAATGCACTGATGTCTTCACGGTAGTGATGTATTCACGGTACTTATGTATTCACGATATTGATGTATTCACGATATTGATGTATTCACGATATTGATGTATTCACGATATTGATGTATTCACGATATTGATGTATTCACGATATTGATGTATTCACGATATTGATGTATTCACGATATTGATGTATTCACGATACTGATGTATTCACGATATTGATGTATTCACGATATTGATGTATTCACGATATTGATGTATTCACGATATTGATGTATTCGCGATATTGATGTATTCACTCACAGTGCTCATGTATTCGTGGCACTGCTGTATTTACAGTATTGATGAAGACTTAATACGATGATTGTCAAACATCTCTGCGATGCTAATGCTTTCAATGTATCGTTCAAAGTCAGTTCTACATTCAGCTCGACCGTGCATTCACGATACTAAGGCCTGAAGGTGAAAGTGATATCTGGTGATTAATTAATTATATTAATCTATTAATCACATTCATTATATTAATTCATGATTAACCGTAGGGTTGATTTCTTATGACGAAATTCTGACCGATATTAAATCTAAATTACAATTCATCAACCACGTCTATAGCGATTAAATGCCGAAGTTGAAAGGAATAATCCAAAATGTCGTCGTTCGCATGGTTTTAATTAACAACAAGATTTGATAAGCAACTCTAAATTTGAACTATCAGTAGATCGTTTTACATACCATGGTCCACAATACTGACACGAATTTTTCCATTCATATATTTTAATGTATGGGCTCGCACGTCTTCATGAACCAGTTCAACTCATATCAGATGTAATTATTTCCTACAAAGCTGCATTGCGGGACTTCACTCTGCTGATATGATTTTATTTTAATCATAGCCTGAACGGTTTTTCTCTGTTCGCAATATCCAAAACTAGGATAACTTGGCCAATGGTTAATTCTAGCCCAATATGATACCTGATACGTGATAGAGATACGATACGATATGATACGTAGGCTAATATAGGAGATTTCCTGAAGTTTATCCGCTCAATGTCCGAATGCCTACATTCGGTAATCTAGAAAGTCAATTGACTCACCGGCAGTTTTCTCAAACCAGCCTAGAGTCTAGCAGAATTATTTTCACACGGATTGTGGCTATTGGCAGGTTCTTCTCGGTTTCTTCAGCGCATCTAAGAAATGTAAGAAATGGCTCCTTAATTCCTTAAATACTTAATTCCTTAACCAGTGATTTGCTATAAAACCTGTATAGTCTAAGTTAACATATATTCGTGAACTAGTATTAAAGCGAAGGGTTTAGAATATCTTCTTCAAATCTTTTCTCATAAATTCTCTCAACTTTATCATGTATCTTGTGTATTTCTTAAATCTTATTTTTCAGACACCATTTTTCACAAAATCTCCATAGTTTATTAGTTGATGACCGCTCTTTTCATATTTTGATGACCAGGGGCGTGTAATAATCCACTGAGGCTTCGGCCGGAAGCTGTTTACAGATTTCTGCTTCTCCGAGACTCCGCCTACGATAAAAACCAACAAAAACAAAGATTGTAATAACCAGGTCTCGCAATCGGCAGATATAATTGTACGCCTACTTAAAAATGACTGAAAAATCTTTGATGCGAAATGTCAGATCAACAACAACAACTTAATTATAATTCACAACAGTACTGTGCTCGTCGGAATAATTAAATATCACACAGATGCTTTCTCTTTCTTTAGTTTTCCGTATAGTAGCGGGACCAAGGTACACATACATACTCGAAAGCTTTCACAACACAAAAGGCGCTCCACGGATTTGCAAATTATTTCCTTCACAAAAGGCAATGCCTTATCCGTACCTTATGTAACTTATATACCTTGACAAATATGGTTTCTGAGGAGGCTTCTCGTTGCCTTCCTCAGTTTTACTTTGTTGTCCCTTGCGACACGTGCAGTTAACGGTTGGTCTATTCTTCCAACTTAGTCTATTCAGAACCTCAAGGTTAAAAATCAGGAGACTAAATACCCAATTCTCAGGGTTGTATTTGTTAAAATATCCAAGGGGATAAGTTGAGGGAAGTCAAAGCATAGGCGTAACCACAACCAAAAATCTGGGGGGGGACACAATCATTGGCGTATCCACGGGGGGCGGGAGTCTGCCCCCCTTAGGCCCCGATAAAAAATGTAAACTATATTTTCATTGTTTTTATGGCAATTTCTATGTTTAAATATGTATGTAAGAGCAGTGGTTAAGGGAGGGGAGGGAACTTAGTTTCACTAACATACACAGTACGACTACTGGCTGGAGCCAGTGGCGATGTCGGTAAGTACTCAATCAATCAATAAGAATTTAACGTTCGGTTCCTTGCCATAAGGCAATGTCAAGGACGTCAACCGCGGATCAGTGTGTGAGGGGTTCAAATCCTGTGCTAGTCCGTCACTGACATTACCTTAGAGTGAGGAAACTGACGTTAACATTAGCTTTATCACTTTTCAAAAATCGATCCACTGGCAGTGGCCTTGCCCTGCACGGTAGAAGCAGCGCCGTGCGCAAATTTCTCGAGATTTTTTAACAAAACTCTGGATGATACTATGAAATTTCATTTACAACTTTCAGAATTCAAAATCGAAATTAGTAACATATTAATTCTTACCAGACGTGATTTCTTGGTCTTTAACAGAAATTTATCCATGATGCAATTATGCAGAACTTGGTTTACTGTCTATGAATTTATATTGCAACAAATTCCATAAGCTAAACATTTATGCACATTTTTCAGAGCATCTACCGATGGTTTTTAAGTTGACCTCTCAAGATACTATAGGCCTATGCAGCCGCAAACTCTAGGTAGGCCAATATAGTTTCATCCCGCTTAGCTCGGCAAGTTGGCACCCTCCATGTTTCGTCACACTTAACATCGGTCGCGATCAGCCCTATAGTCTCCTATATAAAGTATGTGACAGTATATAGGAGTCTATGGCCGAGCATACACAGTACAACTACAGATGTCAATAATTAATATCATGTAATCCTATCAGTTTACCACTAAATCTACAGCACGCCTCAATAAATACTAGTAATACTTACACATGCAGTTATTGAGCGACATTGAAAATACGCACAATTTCTTACATAAAGTATATATATTTGAGACTAAATTCTGGGGGGACGTGTCCCCCCTGTCCCCCCCGGTGGTTACGCCAATGGGTCAAAGGCTTGCCAAGGGTTCACCGATCAGGGTTTTCTCATACGGGATGGTTAAATTTGGGGTGTTAATAATAATAATAGTAACAATAATAATAACTCTGAAGTATGCCGAAATCTCTGGCAACTATATCTTCATGCCTATTGCCTTTGAGACCCTGGGGCCCATCAACTTTCTCGCATCAGACTTTATTGACGAAATAGGCAGGAGGACCAGCGCCATTACTGGTGAAAAGCGCGAAAAAGCTTTTCTGTGGCAGCGACTGTCTATTGCTCTCCAGCGATTCAATGCAGTCTGCTTCAGTGGCACTTTGGCTAAAGCGGCTTCCCAGAGTGCAGAGGAATTATTTTAATCGCTTTTTTAAAACTTTTAATTAAATAAAGTCTCTTGTATCTTATTTTTTAGCCCAGGGCCCTTTACAGCCCAGGGCATTAAAAAAATAATAGTAATAATAATAAAGGTTTAACGTCCGTTTCCTCATCCAACGATGATTCTGTGAGGAAACAAGCACTTACAACCCTGCCCATTCCACGGTTTTCACCTAAGGCTCTACTCTGGATTGCGCACTTGAAACCAGACAAAGTAATAAAGCTTTGTAGCAGAGAATGCAGATCTGGTAGTGGAGTCTTGTAATAAACAGGTAATTAAACAGCGCGTCTACCTAAACACAATAGCCATTAAATCTCCGCACTTACTCCGCTAAAAATAACTCTTTTGTGTTTTCTAACTAATTTGCGCCTTGTTTTTTATATTATTATTATGTGATGTGGTTACTGCACTGGGTGGAAGGATGATGATTAGGTTAGAAGTAGGGCCACAAACTAGACCCTTTAATTAACTCTACTGTGAAGACAGTAGTTAGACGTTTAATGGATCGTAGTCTATTAAACGTTGTTCGGCAAAGTTCAAGAACTAAATAACATTATTTAAGTTAATTGCCATTGAATTCTTTCTGAAAAGCAGTCTTGAAGACCGATGTTTTAAACGGCACGGCTACATAAGTTTTCATTGTTAATAAATAACAATATCAATAAATACTAATACTATATGCTAACTTAAATATTACGTATCTTGTCATTTAAATTTACCTTTCAAACTTCAAAGTTTCAAAAGTTAACTAATCACTTTTATATGATGCTCATTTTTCTTAAACGTTTCACTCTTTAGGCATTTCATTGGAGAAACACAAGTTGCTGAATTGGAGAAGGGCATAAGTCATAACACTGTTTTTCTGACACTGGATAGGCGTCCTTAATGGTCTTTTTAATTTCTTTTTCGTCGGATTAACATTGGCGCAAGAATACATAGTGCTAGATGTTGCCATAGACGACTAACCTACTTGTTTGTTGTTGTTATTGGACACTGCCCACCCAGTCAAATATTCTACAAATGAATGTCTGTATTTAACCATATGTTAAACAAAACAATTTAATCAGAACGGTCACTGAACGCTTAGAAAAGTGTCGAGATTTAGCGATAAGTCTAGAAACTAGAAAAAGCAATAAACTAGCTTGCGAAACCGAAATACTGACAGGATTAATTAATGAAAAAGTCGACTTCTAAATCCAATTTTCAAAACAACTAAGTCAACATTCATAAATCTGCCACTAAGTGGTCGTATATTTAGACCAAAATTCTCTTCATCAATGCCAGTAAGTTCTCCCGTATTTGACTAGTTGAAAGTTTAATTTTGTCTAAAGTTAAAAAAATAACATAATAATGTTTTACTTTACAATAGGTTTGAGGAGAAAGATGTGAATAATTAGAGTTACAGAGAGAGGCAAATAAAGAGAAACGAGAGAGAGAGAGAGAAATAGAGAGCGAGAGAGAGACAGGGAAGTAGAAGGATATATTCAATTAGAGTACGAGAGATTCAGAGAGACACACAAAAAGGAGAACGAGAGAGAGAGAGGAAAAGAGAGACAGATACATAGAAGCTCACATAAAAAGAGAGACATAGAGAGAGAGAGAGAGAGAGAGAACAGTGATAGAGACAGAGAGACAGAGACAGAAACAGAGACAGAGAGATAGAGAGACAGAGAGAGATAGAGAGAAAGGGTGAGAAGTAAATGGAGAGAACAACGACACACACAGAGATAGACAGATAGATAGGTAGAGAGAGAGAAAGAGAGAGAGAGATAGGTAGAGATGGAGGGACAGACACACATACACTTCAAGTGAGAAACACATAGACACAAACACGCGCACCATTGACGTAGTGTCGTAACGTGCGCATGTCATGTCTCAGTCAAGTTTCAATGTTTTATTTTGATTGAGACAGCAGAAAAAGCGTCGAGAGAAACTCTAGCATTGGACTCTCAGCCTCTAATTACGTCGCCTCTCACGGGAACGAGCGACACACGTAAATCAATTTAACGCAGCGGCTACCACTCCGAGGTTTTCTCCATAGCTTTTGTTGAAAAACCAGAATAGTGGCAACCGACGTCCTACACGCAATCCCCATCACATCGGATTGTTAGCAAGCCTTTGATTATACGAGCATTGTTGAGCGAGAGAGAGAGAGAGAGAATGAGAGAGAGAGAGAATGAGAGAGAGAGAGAATGAGAGAGAGAGAGAATGAGAGAGAGAGTGAGTGAGAGTGTGAGAGGGAGTGTGGAAGAGAGAGAGAGAGAGAGAGAGAGTGTATAAGAGAGGGAGAGAAAGTGTGAGAGGGAGTGTGGAAAAGAGAGAAAGGGAGAGAGATAGAGAGAGAGTCAGAGAATGTGAGAGAGAGTAAGACTTTCAGTAGAATAATAGAACAAAAAATACCCACATCAGTGACATCACTCATTAATTTAATTCTCGATACTTGACAAACAAGTAATTAGTATTATTATATTATTTAATTTTTTCATTAAAATTTTAATTCACTATATTTATGCGGTTTAACTTACTTTTTGTAAAAGTTACAGAACCTTCAAGTGCAGAAAATGGAAAGCTAGACCCTGCAGTTACATGTTTTCTAGATAGGAAACTAACGTTAAATTAGATATTGCCTAATCTTAGAGCTTGGAAATTTTAAATTTTAAAAGCTTATCTTTTAAATTTCTCAGCTTTGAAATATTAACGACGGCTTGTGGTGGAGCCAATGACTTGTGGTGAGGCCAAGGGCTTGTGGTGGAGCCAATGGCTTGTGGTGGAGCCAAGGGCTTGTGGTGAAGCCAATGACTTGTGATTGAGCCAATGACTGTTGGTGGAGCCGATGACTTGTGGTGGATCCAATGGCTTGGTGGCAAGTTGTTCGACTGCGGATCCGCAGATGCAGAGTTCAAATCCAGTGCTCTCCCCTTCACTGACATGTTATCAAGCACGAAACAGACGTATGAAGATTCAAATGACCATTCCTGGGGTACTGCGATCAATTCCCGGTAGAGTTGATCAGAGAGTTAAATCTCGGACCTTCATCGTTCTGGCTACACCGGTACACCTGACGTCTTGATGAGAAAACGTTCAAGCTTCTGACTTCGATCTTAAACCCACATTAAAAAAGATTCTCCCAGAGGTGATTATTTAACTCTCGTGGGTTCGAATTCCAGCAGCGCTGATTCGAGAGTAAAATCTCGGGATATTCACTGATCTGGTTACACGAAATATGGACTAAATTGCCTAGCGGTTTTATCATGTGATATTAAAAGTGATATATGTCAACTTAGTTGATAGCTTCACTACAGGGCTAAGGTTTGTTCTTATACTAATAATAACAAGAATTATTATTATTATTACTATTGCTATCGTAACCATCCTATTGCCATTAGAACAGAGTACAGAGAGAATAGAATTTAATGAGTGTGCAAGAGTATCAGTGGGAATTTGTGTCTCTGTACTACCGCCTCTTGTAATGTATTGGAGAAGCTTTCAGGGAGTTCATATTAATTCAGCTACCTAGCCATAGGGTACCAGTTACCTTAGTCCATTTCTTTTCAATGACTAAATATGAAAAGTTATGAAAAATGAAAAAGCCAGTCACTCTACGAAAGTCAATTGAATATAATTTCAGTACAGGTTATTTTATCATTATACTCCACCTTCCCCCCATTTATGCATTCATCACTCCATTCACCTCCCGCCCTAAAATGCGAGATTGCCGCTCGCAATTCGCAAATTCAAAAGTTATTTTTTGAATGATATTTAAATTTAGTATTGAGATGGCTGCCATTGAATTAAGAAAATAACTGATGTATTGCATTAGTGAGGAAGCCTGTAAATTTCTTTACTAAAGATTTTAAAATACCACTTTTACCAAAACTTTTTGCCATACTATAAAGATCTTTTTAATAATGTTATATTATTTAATTAGAGAGAGAGAGAAGAGAGAGAGAGAGAGAGAGAAAGAGAAAGTGAAAGAAATCGAGAAGAGAGCAAGAGTAATTGAAAGACAGGAAAGAAAGGATCCACACTTAGAATAATTTCGTTGAGGCATATTTCGTTTTACGATTTTAAGTTTTAGCCAGATTTGGTTTTCCAGTTTTTGCATAATTACTTTATTTCATCTAAAAGCTAAAAGAAGCTAATGTTAACGTTAGTTTCCTCACTCGAAAGATGTCAGTGACGGGCGAGCCCAGTATTTTAATCCCTTACATACTGATCCGCGGTCGAACATCCTACCGACATCGCCACAGTGGTGATGAGAGAGAGAGAGAGATCTTATATAGTCTAAAGAGTAAGTAAGAGCTAAATCTTATATAGATTTAGCTCTTTTCATATCTAGTTTAGGCAGAGAACCTTATGCAGAATTAGTTTTAACCAGAATAATCGTTCTGCAACTCTAAATTTATACGGAAATTTCGTTCATTGCGTATTTCGTGTTCGTCAAGTGAGGTTAATTAGGAGTTTCGCCGAAGTTTTGCACCTAAATCCTCTACTCAGCTACTGGGAAAAGAAAACAATTATTATCGACGAAGAGCGCCGAGAATTGTTAGCAGACGATCAGAGCGACACGACGACGTCACTCTCTCGCTACTGATGAAGTTCGAGTCGATGTTAGGCGACGACTCGTGGCAGCGTCGAGTGCGCGACAAAAACTGTTGCGGCGGCTGTAGAAGATTCATTAGCTGGCGCGATGTCGGTAAGATGTTCGATCGTGGATCAGTATGTGCGGGGTTCAAATCAGGGGCTAGCCCGTTATTGGCATCACTTTTGATGAGGAAAATGACGGTAATATTAGATTTGTAAGTTTTTAGCTGTTGCAGCAGCTGCTACAGCTGGGCTCTGGTCTAGTTGCTACAGCTGGGTGTTATTAGCCTACTGAAGCCTGACTCTGATCGAGGAGCTACAGCTAAACTTTGATTCAGCTGTAGAAGTTGGGTGTGATTAAACCAGCAATAGCTGGGCTCTAATCCAGCTGCATTAGCTGGGCTCTCATACAGCTGGGCTCTGACACAGCTGCACTAGCTGGACTTTCATACAGCTGTTGCAGCTACTACACAATATATAACTGAAGGAGTCCTAGAAAGTATATGGTAAGAAAACAGATAAACACATGAAGAGAACAAGAAGAAAAATGCAACTATAGACGAAAGAACTTGTAAGGAATAAATAATGAAGACAAAATCAACTAAAGTAAAGCCAAACTACAGTGAAGGAAGGCAGAAGAAACAGGGAACAAGTATGAAAACAAATAGTAAAGAACAGGATGAGAAAAATAATATACATGAAAACAAATAAAGAACTAAAGGCAACCAAGAAGTGAACTCTTGAATAAGAATCAAGTACCATGCATGTAAAGAAGGAATAACTAATACATAGTAAAGCTGGTAAGGCTAATGTTAACGTCAGTTTCCTCACTCGAAAGCGATGTCAGTGACGGTCGAGCCCAGGATTTGAACCTCGCACTTACTGATCCGCGGTCGAGTATCTTACCGGCTTCGCCACTGGCTCCAGCCAGTATAGATAACCCAAATATAGATAAAAGTATAGATAACATAAGTATATAACAAAGAGGAGATCAGTAAACAATTAGAATAAAAAAACCTTATACACCAAGAACAATATGTGGATAACAAATATACTAATATACAATAAAAAGAAAATTGGTATAGAGAGCGGAAAAGAATAGGTAAAGAAAACATTTACAAAGCGATGACATATCAATAATCCCGCCATAATCCCCACAAATCTCATCGCTTGTGATTCACAGATGGGAGGGGGGCGGGGTTGAATCCGATGATTCGCTCGTCACTGATGGTGTATTCAGGCGATTAAATAAGACACTGCGAGAATTCGGCTGCCATGACAACCGATGTATATCGTCATGACAACCGTCGCCAAGTGGACGATAAGCGTCCGTCAAGTGTTTCTTCAGTGATGAACCAGCAGCTTGTGTGATGCAGCTGTGACAGCAGCTAAGACAACAGCTGTGACAACAGCTGCGACAGCAGCTGTGACAGCAGCTGTGAAAGCAGCTGTGACAGCAGCTGTGACAGCAGCTGTGGCAGCAGCTGTAGCAGCAGCTACCGCACAATAGGTAAAGTTAAGTTTAATGTTAGTTTACAGCTCGATTGATTGTCAGTGACGGGAACAGCACTAAATTTGAACCCTGGACCTACAGATCGTCTATCGAACAATATGCTACCAAGTTACCGGGGTAGCTTCTAACAGCAATGTTGTAAGGCAGTTGCCTCTAGTACTGCCGGAATAGATTCTGTGAGTCAGCTGCTACATGCTGCTACATGCTGCTACATGCTGCTACAAGCTGCTACAAACTGCTACAAGATGCTGCAAGATGCGACTCTAATTATGTAACATCAGCTGTTTCAGAGTAGCCATCCGTTATTGCAGCTGTTCAGGGTCACGTGACCTAAGCTGCAAGTATAAGAGCTCTGATAGCAGCTGCTGCATTTCAGCTGTATTAGATACTTCTACAGAGTGGCTGTCACTAAAGCAGCCGTCTATGATATAGGCAGCAGCTACAGCAGATAAACTGGTGGAAATATGTTCAAATTATCTGTTGAAATTTAAATCAAATACCTGTTTCCCCCTTTATCTTCTCTCTCTCTCTCTCTCTGTCTCGCTCTCGCAATCTCTCTCTCTCTCTCTCTCTCTCTTTATGTCTCTCTTTCTTTCAGGCTGCTTTTTCATTTTGCTAGGCAACAGTTTGAATCAGAGAGAAAACTGTTTTAACAGCTGTTACCAAATTACATTTTTCTCAATATAAACTCGGCTATTCCACGTATCGCTACGAGCTTGAAATTATTACAAAAAATTTACTATAAGTATTTGTTTTTTCTTAAACATGTTAAAAATACAAACAATTTAATCAATTTTAGTCAAATGAAGTTTGGAATCGGGAATAGAATCATAATTAGTAATTACATTTTAAAATTTTGTAAAAATAAAAAGTATTCAAAAAAATGAACCTGTTGAATTGCCACTAGTATGAAAATTATATTATTATTCAATGCAACAATATGTTTTCTTAACCTTGAGTGCAAACGCCCTAAAGCTTCGACTGAAATTATTCAAACAAAAAGACGTGTTAATCACCAACCGCCTACTCTAGATAAAGCAGTGGAAGCCTCAGCAGCCGTTTTAATTTTTTTAATTGTAAAATTAAGATTTAAAATTATAAACTGAATAGAAGTAAATTTATAGTAATGAAAAATGGTTATTAAGCAACAGAGTAATGTAAAGTATTGCATGTTTAAAAACTTAAAGTTACCCATCGTTCATGACTGTCAAAATGTACAAGGTTAAAGTGTATTAATAACAATACTGTTGCTGGTGAATTTTTCTAAATTAATCTTTGCTAAATTTGTATTACGTTAGTTAATTAATGAAGAATATCAATAGCCTAGTGTGTAGGACTTCGGGAAACATCAAGAAGTTTTAAATGGCTGTTACTGAGGTCTAGGGTTCGATTCCTGATGTAGCTGATTAGAAATCAAATACGCCATATGGACTGCTAAACATATTAAATGACTAAAATGCGTAAGGGTATAGAAAAGTGTGATATAGTAAGTGCTGAAAACCATCATTATGGTCACTGTAATATCAGACGATCACTCATTATTCGACCTCGGATCAGTATGTGCGCGGTTCAAATCCTGGGCTCGCCCGTTACATCGCTTTCGAGTGAGGAAACTAACGTTATTATTAGCTTTACCAGCTTTACTTGTTATTATTATCTTTATCAGTTTTAAAAATCCAAAGCCATGTTTGACGTCAGTTTCCTTCTTAACTTCCATCTAATCCTCTAAATTCTCTTCACTATATCCTTCGTGATGCTATGATTATGACTAGTTATGATTATTAGTAGGGCGGAGCCGGTGGATTGTTGGTAAGTTGTTAGACAGCGGATCAGTAGATTCATGGTTCAGATCCAGTGCTCTTCCCGTCACTGATATGCTCTTAAATTAAGTTGAATAGAGGTAGATCACAATTGACGTGGAATGTGGTGATTAAGAAAGTTATGAAAAATAGGGGATTGAGTGATGGATGATATAGGCCTAGTGATAGACAGTTGATAAAAGTATTAAGAAATAGGAAGAAGAGTTGGAAGGGATACATTCTAAGGGGGAAGGTCTATTAAAAGAGGTCATAGAAGGTAGAATGGAAGGAAAAAGAGGCAAGGGCAGGCCGAGATTAGGTATTGTAGATGATTTAAAGACACACTCATATGTGGAAATGAAGAGGAAAGCGGGAGATAGAGAAGAGTGGATGCGTTATATACCATGGACCAGCCAGTAGGCAGTGTACTAAGAGAGAGAGAGAGAGAGAGAGAGATAGTATGAGACATAGAGGATTGGAGAAGGTCCACTCGCATCAGGACTCTAGCTAAACTGGGAGTCAAGGGTAGAAGATAATGATGATGATGGTCATAATCATAAACGTAATCTTTATACTGTAGTCTAACAATCTAATGTATGTGTGTTCAGAGAGTATTGAGTGACCGATAGCCTTGTTTGCTCTAAACATTGTTTACAAGCTCTAAAGACTCGCTGTACGGTCAACACATAAAGGAACAAGTCGATTAGACAGAGTTTCCTTTTAAAAAATTGACGAAGTCTAACGCTAGAACCTTATTTAACGTCAGTTTCCTGTCTAAAATAGCATGTCAGTGACGCGTCGAGCACTGATTTTGCAGCCCCCATCTGCTGACTCACGATCTGATACTTAACCGATCTTGTTGTTGTTCTTCTTCTAGTGCACTACCTAACGGTAGGTCCATTGTATGTGAAAATTATGCTAGAGCAAAAACAATTAGATTGCTACAGTCATTAACGACAATATTGAGCACTATTGAACAAAAAGCGAGACAACGAGCGAAAAGAAGCCCAATATCCAAAAAACTGCATGTGTCGTAAAAGGAAAAGGAGTCAGAACTGATGAAAGCATCGGGAATCCACCTTAGGTACCATATTATTACCAAGATATTGAATAAATTATGGTGTCGACAAGGCATAGTCTTTTATGAAGAGATTAACTCATTAATTGCAGGAGTGCGATTAATGCGCATACAGCGTGAAAGCGAGATGTGAGCAAGAATATGTACCTTGGACTTCTAGTTTTGACTTTGCAGAAAACTAGATTTAAAAACGAATTAAAGTCTTATTATGAAGCTGAAGTAGAAGCTTTCTCTTACTCTACTCTGAGTAGAGTAAGAGAAGGAAATAAGAATACAAAATAAGAAGGAAGGAGTTTTAAAATGAACAAAAGCCAGAAAGTTGCACAGAGGGAGAAAGAGAGAGGGAGAGAGAGAGAGAGAGAGTGAGAAAGAGAGAAAGGAAGAGTCAGAGAGAGGGTGAGATAGAGAGGGGAAGAGGAGAAAGATTATTCGAGGGAAGATCAATAGGATTCTATCTAAGAACTTCACGAGGGCTGGGTTTATTATCACTTCATGATGGCATTATACTGGAACTCTGACCGTCAACATCTCGAGGGTTTCCACATGAAGGGCCCTTAGGAGACAGTCTCATCCATTCCAATGGAAGGATTGTGGTGCAGGCCGTCTGAGACGTCCTCGACAACAATCTTAAATCTTTGTTTAATTGGTTTATTGCCATAAAATATAAATAAATACCCTCATCATCATCTACCCTTTAATCCTATAGTTTAACTAGGATCGACGTATGAAAAGATCTTATCTACTCATTTCTGTCCCGTACCACATCATCATCATCATTATCATCATCATCGTCGTCGTTGTCGTCATCATCATCATCGTCGCCGTCATCTTCACTTGAATCCCAGTTTAGCAAGGATCCGGAATAGACTTTCTCCAATCATATCTGTCCATATAATCTACATCTGTCTCTATAGTCAGTCAATCAACTAGCGTAATAAAGAATTTAAAAAACAAATAGCAAAAAAGTACATTTAAAGTTTGTGTCCGTGCAACAAATAAGTAAAAAAGCCATGGCTCTCAAACGTCGGTATCATTATTAACTCTCTATCAATTCATTATCAAGTTGCTACTAAATTGTTATCAAAAAACTAAGTCGCTATCAAACTGTTATCAACGTGAATTCATGTGTTATTAAGTTATTAAAGTCATTAATCGATTTTATTAAGTTATTAAGTTATTAATCAATTTGAAATTGTTTTCAGAAAGTAGATCAAGTAAGCATTGTGCTCGTATTAAGTCAATTTCTCTTTCTGTCTCTCTACCTCCTTTGAAAATTATCTCCCCTTAGAATAGAATGTTCTATCCAATTCTTCTTCCTATTTCCAATAGCATATATCAACTGGCTATCTGTACAAAACAATATTTATATATTACGTCACTAAGTGAGGTTGCCTAACGATAAAACGTCTTTTATTGGGGGAGTACGCCCCACAGATACCGTCATTTGGAAGACCCTAACTCCGCCCATCAAGCTTTCACGTAAGATTATTGCCGCTATTGTAATTCAATTCGTGGGTCGCTCCCAACCATAAATCAATTCAACAATTCAATAAAACTCTGTGCGTGGTAGGACTATACCGTCAGCTTCTTATGCCGCACGGCTCAGCCTGACTGAGTGCAACGTGCGATAAATGAATCCTCGATGGATGACGTATGACTGATTGAAACTAATCTCATCATCATCATCATCATCGTCGTCGTCGTCGTCGTCATTATCGTCATCGTTATCGGCATCATCATCATCGTCGTCATCACCATAATCATCATCATTAACATTATCATCATCCTCATCATCATCAGTTCCTTGCGTTATGAAGAGAATATAGGGCGGCAACATTCCTCCATTCGTTTCTATCATCAGCAACTCTCTCAGTATCTTCCCATGGAATGTTGAAAGTTTTCAAATCTTTGTTAATCGTCATGAACCAAGTACTCCTAGGTCTTCCTCTTGTCCTTTTGCCTTGGCTTTGTTTTCAATTTGTTGCAGTCTTTGCATATCTATCATCAAAAACTAATCTACACAATATTATAAAACTAGAATGTACCCGTGCGCAGAAATGCCCACATCTGGGAAAAATGGTCAATTTTAACTGAACCTGGATTTGAAATCTAACCTTTCAATCCTATAGCGACATTCTATAAATGTAGCACACGATTTTCTATAAATAAATATCTAAAGTGTCTCGTATAAATGAAAAAGTTATTCTCAATATTGGCCTAAAAGTTGTTAATGTAGGCCTACACTGCGTAAATTGAATAGAATCGGTCATAGGCTCATGACTGATTGAAAATAATATATATCCGCGGATCAGTATGTCCAGGGTTCAAATCCTAGGCTACAGTATAGCTATACAGTGAATGCATGCTGTATATCTATGCTGTTAAAATTGTATATTTATAAATTTGCTTCGCAACAGGAAATGTCACGGTCAACAGGAAATGTCAAGTACTTTGCTGGAGCCTCGTTCATATTAATTACTGGCAATTGAACGAGAAGGAAAAAAGATGAAAGGAAGATAATCCAATCCTGAAACGATCATAATCCGCATTTCTCACGGAATTACACTATCCGGATACGATGACGTCATTAGAAATATGGACTCTGTTTAATGATTGGTGTGGCGCAACGGTTGGGCGCCTAGATCGCGTGTAGAACTATATAGCCTTTCCATCTGTTGCTAGTGTCGTTTGTTGGCTCCCAGAAATGAGAGCCAAAATTACAAAATGAAATGAAATAAAACTAAAATAAATAAAACTAACCTAAATATCTTATAGCGCAATCATCACCAATCTTCTTCTCACTTGAATCCCAGTCTAACCAGCGTCTGGAAACGAACAGGTCTGCTTTTAGATTTTGTATTATTAGAAAATTTTGCAGCAATTTCTGTAGCCTAGACTCTCATCAACCGATTGCTCCTTCTGATGATGGTTTTGGACATCTTAGAGCTTTGTCCCATTTGGACATGTGCAGTCCACGGTTGGTCTATTCTTTACCATTCCGGATACAACACGAGTAATAAAATGACGTACAATAAATACTGAAAATTAATAAATAAACAAACAAATCTATAACCCAATAAATTACAATAAAAGGAAATTGTTTGAATTCGAAAAGCAGAGTTATCAGACAGATATATATAGGAATACTTCCAACAACTGGATTCAAAAGTACCATGTTCACTTTATTGTTTGGAATACTACCAACAGATAGAGTTAAAAATACGTTAAGATATTAAAGATTAACATAAATCTACAATTGAACGTCAAGGTCTATAAAATGGTTAAGGTTTCAGACGGTGTTTGATCCCTATTTAGAAGCGATACATTGAATAGCTTCAATCAGAACGTTCTTAAAATGTGAAAAGAAAAGGTAATAATTGCGACTGAAGGAAGTAACGAGGCGTAAGTTGAGTGGAAAGATTTTGACCTTAGGCTGTATCCATGACAGCGCATTAGCTCTGCTTGACTGAAACAAAATTTAATTTCGCTTGATTTTCTTCTGCAACAAAATGCGACTACAAAATGATCGTAGAAATTGCAGCTACCAAGCGCTGCTATAAAATACTGTTATAATGCTCTGCCAAAAATGACGATACAGAAATAGTTAAGATGTTTGCTCATAGATGCTAATGATGCTAATAGATGTAACATGCTAATACAAGCTGCCACTGTAAAATGGTGCTACAGAGATTCTGGCATTCTGCTACAATTTGCCACAGCAAGATGTCATAAAAATATCTTATGCATAATTTTCGATACAAAATGTCGTATATGCCAAAATGTCAATATGTCTCGACGTAACGTTAAAAGTTAGACACACTTTACAGCGAAAGTATCATCTATAATGATATACTCTATTGAGGAGTATATCATATAGTATGTCTGAGATTAAAATGTGTAGGTACGTTTGAATCCAGTTTTCGGAAGCATTCCTGTTTATATTTGTCTGTTAATATTTACAACTCTGCTTTTTGCATTCAAACAATTTCCTTTTATTATAATTTAGCATTACCACTTTAATACCATATAGACCTATATAACCGTTGGACATCTTACAGTCACACTATCTATTCCATCAGTCCAATGAATGTTCGAGATTTTACTCTTTGATCAGCGCGTCCGGGAATCGAACCCACGAGAGTTCAACTCATTTCAGGTTCTATCATTTATGAACTACGCAGCATCTTTTCTGACTAATTTTTCGATTCTTGAAATAAAAACAACAATAACTGATAGCTTAGACAAGCAATCGGTCAATGATCTTCGCCTCGCTATACTTAGCACATGGGAAATTTGTATTTTATCAGAATATTTCTCCCAACCACTTCAACAGTATCAAGAGATTCAGAGAGGGCTGTTGTTTTTGTTTTTCATTAATTTTATGTTCTTTTTTAAACAAAAACACGTAATTGTGAAAGTCTCTTTGATGAATTTCAGCCTGGCGTCTATTATTCCAGCAGTCATTATTCTTTTTTTCAGTTTCTCGGGTGAAATCTACTAAATCGAGAACCTAGTCATCAGTTTTGACATTAGTGTTGTTCTTTCATTATCGTTTTCGTTGAAATTCTCCTTTTGCTCATTTAGGTATTATCTCCATTCCCTTATTACATCATCAGGTAACTTTGATTCTAGACGTTGGATGTTCTTCAATAAAAAACCTTTTAATTTTTCGCTAGTCGGTTTGATTTTTGTTCCGCGGTGCTCGAAATGGTCATGGACAGTACAGGCATCTATCGGTTTGTTGTTGTTGTTGTTAAGGCACTTTTGACTCTTACCTAACTTGGTAAAAAAGGCAACCATACTTGGTGAGAATAATAACATCAATTGGAGTTTTACTGCCATCAGTAACAAAATCGAGTAATGTTGAACCAAAGGAGTCTAAAAACGGTGCAAGCCCATGAAATCATTTCAAATAATTAATAAAAACCATAGAACTCTATCAACTCAGCCTACATTTGCTTAACTTACGGATACAGTTATATCGTAACGGTATAAGAAAAAAGCAATATTTTCTCTCTTGTTCTCTCTCAGTGCACTGTCTATTAGCAGGTCCATGGTATAAAACGACTCCATGCTTCTCTGTATTCTACTTTCCACTTCATGTCCACATGTGCGTGGATCTTTAACTCATCTAGGTTTCCTAATCTCGGTCTGCCTCCGCTTCTCTTCTCTTTCTATATACTACTTGTCATAATGTCTTTTCAACGTCTTTAGATAGAAATTTAACGTACATAACATAAGCTCTAAGTACTAGCTGACAGAGTATTTTGCATGCACCGTTTAAATGTTACATTTTGAAGATACGACGTCCATTTCTGCCCTTGAAGTCGAATTTCCACGTCTCAATAGCGTAGACATTAGAGCGACAGGTAACAGCGTTAAGTTTAAATGACAGATACTGAGGTGAATAGATCTCTCGTGGGTTCGATTCCAGGCCGCGCTGATCTGAGAGTAAAATATTTGACATTCACTGGACTGGTTATACAGAAAATGGTCTTGATTGCCTCACGATTTAAACATGTGGTATTAAAAGTGATAGATATCAGCAGAGTTGATCATTTTACTACAATTCGTGTTACTATTTTAGTAACGACATTAAAAAATTTAAAATATCAAATATAAAAACAATGCCTGATACAAGATGGCGATTTTCCCAGAATGCACCACAGAGCGAGACCGTTCTATTCACCTTTGATTAATTTAGATTTTCTGTCAGAGGAAAGCCATCAGTCACACAACGCTTCAGTCTCATGTTCCAGTCCTCGTGTTTTTTCTTCCGCATAAAATTGAATTAGATCCGAGTTAATACGCGCAGCGCGTGCTAAAAAACAACAGCTAAGGATGTTTTCCAGTTGATGAATGAGTGGATAGCATACTTGGCTGATAAGCTGGAGGTCAGCGGTTCGAATCCAAACCGGACCGTCTCTGAAAGTACACTTTGTGGTACAAAACTGGTACAGCTAATGTTAATGTCAGTTTCCACACTCTAAAGCGATGTTAGTGACGTTAAGTCAAACGTTAGAAGCTTTTAAAAGCACTAAGAGCAACTGAAGCGTCCACCATAATATTAAGTGCTGTGATGAACACTGACAAGCCATGCCTTGAGCATTTGGCTGTGAAAGGTAAAAAACAGTTGAAGTGGTACAGTAGTTCATAACAATATCGAGTAATATGAAAGAAAGAAATAAATCCGACGAGTGGTAATTTAGCAATTAAAAAATAAAAATAAAATAAGAAATAACTTATAGCACACAGAAAACACATTCGACTGAACAAATTACAAAACAAAATAACTACACCGACAGCAACAACAATTTGACCATTCCCGTCGTCCATGACAACATCAAGCAACATATTATACCGAGCAACTGTAATAAAATTTAATGTACTTAAAGACGCCAATATTGTTGCTATAAAGCTAAATTTAGAGTCTGTTTACATAAAGCAATGCAAACGAGGCAAAGAAGAAGAGTGGTTTGAACCAATGACGCTCAACGTAAGATAAGAGGTGAGTTTCTGATTCAGAAATATTCTTAATTCATAATGAACCAAGATCTGAAAAGGCCGTAATTTGCTCGTGAAAAGAGGAACATATTTTCTCGTATAACACTACGATCGTACTTGATAGCCTATAATATTAAGTACCGTCATATAATCAGTGATGGGACATCACTTCTTCTTTCTCTTCTTCTTGTTCTTCTCCTTCTTCTTGTTCTTCTTGTTCTTCATGTTCTTCTTGTTCTTCTTGTTCTTTTTCTTGTTCTTCTTCTTGTTATTGTTCTTCTTGTTCTTCTTGTTCTTGTTCTTCCTCTTCTTCTTCTTCTAGTTTTTTTGTTTTTGTTCGCATAGTGTTACACACATGACACACCGCATGTGCTATATAGTTTCCTTGCTTGGTTTCTGTTTTTGTAGTTTTCGTTATTTCCTCCATTCCTCTCCATGGTTATTAGTAATCGATGCCTTTTGTTGGCGCATCAATTGTAGCCGGCGCGGATTTAAGAATAATCTTCCAACACCCTCGGGATTTTTTCTTTCAAGGCTGTCAACACTCGGTCTTCCAAGGTGGTCGCCCACAAAGTACTAACCGGCGCGAGGGAGCTTAACTTCGTTCAACTGACGCGCATCTTAACCGAGTGCGCTAATCCCGTCCCCCAAGTCTAGTGTTCTGCCAAGTGACAGGTACAAGGTTCATGTTTGTACTCAGAGTCTGCCTTCTTGCTCTATAAAGAGCACTCCATAGATCAACAAGGTAATCCTTTCACAAAAGGCTACGTCTTATTCACACCATGTAAATAGCTTGGGAAAAATATGGCTCCAGAGGTAGTTTCCCGTTGCTATTTTAGTTCTTGCTTAGTCGCCTCTGTCAACCCCTGCACTTTCCACACACGCATAGGCCTATATGTCGATTTACAGTAAATTTCATATAATTAGAAATTGAATGTCTTAATAGCGTAGGGGTAACATCACAAGCTTTAAATGACAGATCCTGGGGTGAATTGAACTCTCGCGGGTTCGAATCTCGGCCTGGCTGATCTGAGAGTAAAATCTCGGACATTCACTGGACTGGTTACACGGAAAATGGATTAAATTGCCTAACGTTTAAACATGTGGTATTAAAAGTGATAGATATCAACATGGTTGATCATTTTATTATAATGTGCGTTTTCTATCACTTTATTTTAAAAAACAAAACGCACATTATAATGAAATGATCAACCATGTTGATATCTTTTTTGAAATACTTTTTTGAAAGAGTGAAACGCCGTGATCATTAAGCGGAAATTAATAATGAAACGGTAATAAAAATAAACAGAAATCAAAAATTAAATAAATTGTACAAATTATAAGATTATTCGTAACTGTTAAAAATTATTTCAATTTCAAGGGAAAAATTAACGTATGTTTCCGTACCCTTAATTTAACGTCTTTTTCCGTTTGCATTTCATAGCGTAGTGGTTAGAGGCGTCGGGTAACGTCATGAAAGTTTTAAGTGACATATTCTGAGTTGAACTGAATTCTCATGGGTTCAATTCTCGGCAGAGCAGATCAAAGAGTAAAATCTCGGACATTCACAGGACTGAATATACGGAAAATTGACTATAATGGTTAAGTATGGACTAAAATGGTTTTGTATGGACTTAATGGTTTATTTATATGACATTAACAGTGATAGATATCAACATGGTTGATCATTGCACTAAAATGCGTGCTCTTATTATTATTTTTAATGTCCTGGGTTGTATAGGGCTCTGAGCTAAAAATAAGATAAAAGAAGGACTTCATGTAATTAAAAGAAAGTTGAAAATAACATGTTTAAAATAATTACCCTACGCTCTGGGAGACCACATTCGCCAATGTGCCACAAATGCAAACTCGTTATCTTCTTTCTCTTGGCTCTCTTGCTCCTTTCTTTCAAATTCCCTCTCTCCTTCTCCCTCTCTCCCTCCCTCTCTCTCTCTCTCTCTCTCTCTATATATATATATATATTATATATATATATATATATATATATATATATATAATTATATATATATATATATCCGATATACATTTATTGTGTATATATATATATAATATATCTTATATATATAGTATATATATAATATATTATACAGTATATATATATTTATAAATTCGTGCATTTAATTATAAATAAATACTAGCAATTACATTGCCAATGCTTTCGTCAATTTAAGCATTTTATTGCTCAACTTGACAAATCTCTAACACAGTGATGTAATGAGAAACTGGCTTTATATTTTTATTCCATTGTAATAAGTAAACACGCATTATAGTGAATAATCAACTATGTTGATATCTATCACTTTTAAAACCACATGTTTAAACCGTTAGGCAACTTAGACCATTTTCCGTATAACAGTGAATGTCCAAGATTTAACTCTCAGATCAGCGGGGCCGGGAATCGAACCCACGAGTGTTCAATTCACCTCGTGATCTGTCATTTAAAATTTCATGACATTATCTACATCTCTAACCATTGCGCTATTGAGACATTTTCGCTATTGAGATATTCACCTCAGGATTAGTCATTTAAAACTTCATGTCGTTACCAGTACGTTATTAAGACAATCCGATATATAATATTATATTCATTGTATTGCACTGCATTGATTTCATAGCATCTTGAATATATATGACAAGTCAGCAAACTAAACAAGTAATATCAGAATAGTTACCAATCTCCCATCACTGCCTCTAAGAACTCTTTAATATCGTCTGCAAATGCCAGGCATCTCATTCGGCTTTCTCAGGACTCACATATAATATTATATTCCTAATGGCCCAGCCTCTTTCATTTCCTCGTATTGCGATCCAATCAAAGTTGTAGACCCTCTATAGAATCTGTTTAACGGCTGTTATTACCATTAGCCGATCCCGTCTGTAAGATTAATATTGATGATTCCGGGTTGTCATCAAGAAATGAGTGAATCGACAATAATTTCTACCGTCATTTTCCTACTCTCTCTCTCTCTCTTCCTCTCTGCCTCCCACCTCCTCTCCAGTTCGTCTTATTTTCCTTTGCTTTCTCGTTCTCTTTCTTTCAAAATCTGTTTCTCTCTCTCTCTCTCTCTCTCTCTCTCTCTCTCTCTCTCTATATATATATATATATATATATATATATATATATATATATATATATATAAAGGCCTATGCTTCAGTAAGTTTTAGTGACTTCGCAGTTGATAGAATTCTGATTTGAATTTCTCTTCTGAAAATGAACACTCATTTTTTCTCTCTCTCTCTCTTCATCTCTCTCATCTTCTTCTTCTTAAAGCTCTCTCTCCTTCATTTATATATCTCTCTTTCTCGTCATAACCATCATCACCTGTAATTTTCTGTAGCAGTCGCATTTAGAAAGACGAGCAAAACTGGACTAAATAAGCCGTTACTCTCTTAATACAAGTCTAATCAGAAGATGTTGGAGAAAGAAAGAAATTGATGCCTTCAAACCGTGTCTAGATGAAATTATATTGAAGGAAGTACAACGTGAGGATAGAGAAATCAATGCTTAGTATAAGCTGTAGTTTAAATTAAATTAATTTCCAGAGATCCGCAGTTGGCAGTACGCTTGAAAATTAAAATTTTCAATATAACTTTAATTCCTCCTACCTAGCTATCTACATTATTATATACCCAGTTACTTTTACATGTACAACTTAAATTCTATTTAACTAAATTATATTTTAAATAACAATAACAAATGTTTTACAACGGTTTTTCTATCTACAGTTAATGCCATAGACATGTAGATGTAATAATAACACAAAACGATACACAGACGCACAGCGAGAGACAGCGAGAGAAAGAGAGAGAGAGATAGAAAGGGAGAAATATGCATTTTACTGTTTTGAAATATATATTTTCTATAGCGTTATATCAAGTAACAGTTCTGA
The DNA here is from genome assembly GCA_905160935.1 of Enchytraeus crypticus. Lineage (NCBI taxonomy): Eukaryota > Metazoa > Annelida > Clitellata > Enchytraeida > Enchytraeidae > Enchytraeus > Enchytraeus crypticus. The sequence goes on along the minus strand of CAJHZI010000534.1, from coordinate 1,009,682 downwards.
GGTACATATTCCTACTCATATTCTGCTTACACGCCTCATAAAGAGAGAGAGATATATGTGTTTATTTCAGCATAATCACCAAATCACTGACAAATACAAATAGAAATAAACATTTTAAAGGACTTGACGTCCATTAGTGAATATTACCCTTCATAGACACTAATTCTTTTACGCCAAGCCTACAACTTAAAAATAATATAGCGTCTGAAGTGGTTTCCAGTTGCCTTCCTTAGTTCTTCTTGCTCAGTAGCCTCATAAGTTATGTGGTCAACACACTAAACACTTGCAATAACACACATATTAGGCCGTCATAGAGATTATAAGTAGCCTATCTAGATGATCACCCATTTGAGATACGAGCATCATCATCATCTATCCTTTAATCACAGTTTTAGCTAGGTTCGGGGTAAGAATAGAAACTTTTCCATTCGTTTTATGAAATTTAGTAGCAATTTATGAAGCCTAGGCACTCACAAACCTAATGTCATTTGTGACGTTGGTTTGGATCTTAATGCTTGATCGCCTTTTACAATACGTGTCGTCTACGAATTGTTTGTTCTTCAACAACACGGGCACTACATGGATAAAACATCAGATATACAAGCGAATAGAAAGAAATAAGCAAGAAAAACGAATACTTTTAATTGATATAATGTTAAAGTAAAAAATATTTACATAATTTTAATTCATTTCTTCAAATCATTAGTTATATAACTTCGAGAGTTTTTAATATAGTGTATTGTTAAGACAGAAAGAGTTGTACAAATAAAAACAACCGGATGGGAAATGTGCTTATGTCCCTAGCGAAATGAACTGAAGGTTTGTATGATCGTGAAAGGAAATTATTGATGCCGTATCGGTAAGGCGTAGAACTGTGAATCACTAGGGCTTCAGGATTTAAATTCAGTGCTTTCCCCGTCCCTGACATGTTTTCGAGGCAGGAAACTGACGTTAAACCTGGATGTTTTTGCTTCAATTGAACAATAGTTATGAGATAGATTTAAAAGCATTGAGAGACGACAGTATAATAGTTTTAGTGTAGATTCGACAGTTGTTATGCCTCGGGCATCAGTGGCAACGCAGAGTAGAAAACGTAGCCTCTGGAACTGAATAATTGTGTACAAGAATAAGTAGGAGCAGGCGAACAGGAGCATGTAGATGGAGAAACTGGAAATATATAGAGGAACTATGACATTTCATTCGGGGGAATATTTTTTTATGGTTAGGTTTAGGTTTATGATTATAGTTTAGGATAGGATTAAGAGGATTCTTAATGTTTACCTTTAATTTAGGATTAATTAGATTTAGGATTAAGGGATAAGGTGAAGGTTAAGTCATCGCCAATGGCTGGAGCCAGTGGCGATATTGGTAAGGTACTCGACCGCGGATCACTATGTGCGGGGTTCAAAGCATGGGCTCTCACGTCACTGACATCGCTTTCCAGTCAGGAAACTGACGTTAACATTAGCTTTACCAACTTCTACTTTAAGGTTTCGGGATAAAATGCAAAATTCTCCAAAATTCCCAAATTTCCCACCTCCTATTTTCTCATTCTGTTCTTAGAAAGAAGGAAATAAGGAAAGAAGGCGATGCTCGTTTGTAGCACCGCTTGTTTCCAGCCACAGGCTAATTAGTGCATGCACACCAGAAAACTTATAACGTCGTGCCAATTCGTGTTTTAAACACAATCATTGGATTTCCTCTCTCTCATTCTCCCCCCCCCCCTCTCTCCCTCTCTCTCTCTAACTCTATCTCTAGTATAAATTCAAAATGGCAGGTGCAAAAAGTATATTTAATTTTACTATTTTGCCAATATTTGCTCCTACGTTCTTTAGACTGTATACGAAAAAGATAAAATACGATTTATCAAGAACATTTAGAATATCTATGAGTAGCGTCCTACAGAAATAATACTTAAGACTTAATAAGAATTATTATAATTATTGTTATTATTATTATTATTATTATTATTATTAATCCCCTAACAAAGGGATTCTTTTCTAAATTTTGCTCTCTACTCCGAAATGCTGTGCCACCTAAAGTACCACGGAAACAAACTGCATTATATCGCTGCAGAGCCATTGACAAGCGTTGCCACAGAAAAGATTTCTCACGTAGATCTCCTGTAACAGCAGTAGTCCTCTTACCTATCACTTCAATGACGTCTTTGTCTGCAGAACTTTTGGGGTCCAGGGTCTCAAAGGCAATGGGTACACACACTCACACACACACATACAAGTATATATATATATATATATATATATATATATATATTATATTTATATATATATTGTAAATATATTTAATATGCAAGATAATTCATTGCATTTTGCGAGCGACCTGACAGCAACTGCTTCAACCAAAGAACCAACCAGCAGCGCAGCTTGAAACTATCATTATTAAATTATTATTAGTAAGCACCATCTTCGACCAGTAAATGTTATCCGAAGCTAAGGAAGGCAATGTGGGCCCACCTCGTCATAAGCAGATCCCCAAGAATAATTTTATATCGAAAGGAATGTTATAGATGATTTAAAGATCCACTCGTATCGTATATGGACCTGAAAAGGAAAACGGAAGATAGATATAAGTGGAGGCGTTATATACCATGAACCTGTCAGTAGGCAGTGCAATATGAGAGAGAGAGAGAGAGAGAGAGAGAGAGAAAGAGAGAGAGATATATATATAGAGAGAGAGAGAGAGGAGAGAGAGAAAGCATCATCTTGATGATGATGATGATGATAATGATGATGATTTTTATTATGATTATTATGATCATTATGATTATTATGATGATTATTACTATTATTATTATTATTTATTAATAATAATAATATTATTATTATTATTATTATTATCACTATCGTTATTTTTAATATTACCGTTATTGTTATTATTATTATTTTTACTATTTATTTTAATATGTAATTAAATATAAAAAGCTATTTATTATTATAATTATATATTATTATTACTATTATTTATTAATATAATTATTAATCTACAATCCAAGATTTCCTAGATATCAGCATGACATTGATGCGGTTTCAAATTTCAACGCATCAGGGTTTCCACACTGATAAAGAAAAATTTGAAATTAAAACCTATGAGTTTAGATTCACGTTACCGCATCACTATCTCTATATAATAAACATCATCTAAAACCGCGAGAGCACCTAAAAGAATATGACACGTGCTAATGTTAAAACATTGCCGAGCTTCCTCATTAGCTCTATTAGATGTTGTTAAGAGTTGTTGATCTGAAAGAAATGGGTATCTAATAACAAATTCTAATTTATACAAGCTGAATAATATAAACAAAAACATCGCAAGCATTTGTATTAATTTTTGTTTTTATGCTAATAGGTGGGTGTTACCCGTGTTGGGTACGGGTTGCTGAAGAAATTGACCAACACTGGGCCGCTCGTGTCGTAGATGACAACAAAGCTTGATTCAAACCAACGTCTGAAAGGGTATTCGATTGGTTAACGCCAGTTTCCTCACTCGAAGCGATGTCGATGACGGGCGAGCCCAGGATTTGAATCCCGCACATACTGATCCGATCCGCGGTCTAGTATCTTATCAACATCGCAACAGGCTCTAGCCAGTACGCAGCTAAATAGCTGTACGAGAAAGGGCCTTAGCTAGGGCAACTCTATAGCTTTAATTGACCAGGATTTCTATTTTTCAGTTTTGCCTTACATTTTAAAAGTTTCGACTTTTAAAACAAACAACTCTCAGAGCAAAACGACGGGTTTTAGCTGGAAGAATATTAGCAATGCAGTTGTTGAAATTCGATCTTTTAAATGGCACTTAACAATCGGCGGGGGCTTAACAACGGCTACACCTGCCTGGAAAGCAGCGTCAACCATTTCTACGCCTCTACTTAAGTCTATTTGTCAAGCAATAAATCTCTCTCATGTTACAACAAATGGCACCGGATGTGATATTACTGGATAGAATATCCCTTCTACTCCGGAATGAGGAAACGGCTTACCAGAAATATAATATATTAATAGTCGATTAAAGGCTTCTCTAACTTCTTCTTCCTCTTCCTCTTTCTCTTCCTCTTCCTCTTTCTCTTCTTCTTCTTCTTCTCTTCTTTCTCTTCCTCTTCCTCTTTCTCTTCTTCTTCTTCTTCCTCTTCTTCTTCTTCTTCTTCCTCTTCTCCTTCTTCTTCTTCTTCCTCTTCTTCTTTCTCTTCCTCTTTCTCTTCTTCTTCTTCTTCCTCTTCCTCTTCTTTTTCTTCTTATTCTTTCTCTTTCTCTACCTCTTCTTCTTTTTCCTCTTCTTCTTCTTTTTCCTTTTCTTCTTCTTCTTCAAACTTTTAGAAAGTGTTTCCTTCAAGAGATTTATAGCTTAAATTAAACCGAACTGTTGAACTTAAAAAGCAATATTAGGAATATCATGAAATTGAGTAAAACGTAAACCAATACAAGAAGACATTTAAAAGTTCAATTTATCTTTCCCTATCTCAAAAGAATTGCAGGCAGCGGTTTGGCCTTCGAACCCGTGGACGTACATGTACGTTGCTTAGAAAGCAAGCAAGCAAGACAGATAGATAGAGAGAGGGAGAGAGAGAACAATCTCTCATTCTATTCTTTGTTAGTATAGTTACACACATAACATGTCAAATGTGCTACATAGTTTCCTTTCTCAGTTGCTGGTTTTGTAGTTTCAGTTTTTCCACTCCACAGTTATTAGTAATTGTTGCCTTATGTTGGCGCATCAATTGTAACGGGCGCGGATTTAGGAATAACCTTCCAACACATCTTATCTTCTCTCAATATGGCGTCATCCTTCTATCCAGTCACTATATGAACCGATTTGCTATGGTTCTAATCGTCTTGGACTAAAGCGTCAAAACGACGTCTCCGTGTTTAAGTTGTCGACGCGATGTGGAAGGATTTTTTCCAAATTATTCTTACGTTACATCGATTATTAAATGTAATTCAAACAACAGATTTTAAGTAAACTTTTTCTTTAAATTCTGAAATATTAGGCGAACGATATATCTGCCAAATTCCTGCGTTAAATAAAGATTTATAGGATGGGATAAAAGTTAATCCCTCGAAGAGATTCGGGCAACCAGACAATGTAAGCCCTCGATAACTAGGAGTGTTCATAGGAGGTGACTGCCTAAGATATTGCGATTTTTAGTATCTAGTGCACAAATGATTAGGCAACGATCTTCAGTATGTCAGTCGTTTAAATTTCAGAACAGTTTAGGTCTAACGTTCCAGAGCGATGGTGGATCTTAGCTGCTTGGTTTATTTTAATTCTTACTTTAATTTTATTTGGTTCTTCACATCACCTTTGTGGCTCATTTAAATGTAGAGGTTGTAATATTCTTTGAAGTAGTAAAGGTTTAAAGTCCGTTTCCTCATACAAGTATGATGTCAGGGACGGCCCCCATCACATGTCACTACAAATCGATTCACCCCAAACGATCTGAAAAAACATGTAATGTTTGTGGTGAAAATGATATAGGAGTCTTTTAAGAGATATAATAGTACTTGTATAACTAATTTTAACCATTATTGCAGCTAAACCCGACCCTAGTTAAACTGAGATTTAATAGCAGATGATGATGATGCTGATGATGACGATGATGATGATGATGATGATGACGATGATGATGATGATGATGGTGGTGGTGGCGGTGGTGGTGGTGGCGGCGGATGATGATTATGAAGAAGAAGAAGATGATGATGATGATGATGATGATTATGATGATGACGACGACGACGACGACGACGATGGATGATGATGATGATGATGATGTTGTTGTTGATGATGATGATGATGATGATGATGATGATGTTGATGATGCTGATGATGCTGATGTTGATCATGATGATCATGATCATGATGATCATGATGATGATGATGTCTCATCAAAATCCGAATTCCTAGAAATTCCTAAATCCGAATTCATTTGCGTCACTTGACGAACACTTTCGTTAATTTTTATAATTATAGTATTTAGTTTTATGTAATTTTTACTGTTTGCAATTTATATCCCTTGGAAATTTATGGAAGCTCTTGTAAAGTGATACACATGTAAAACTAAGCTAAACGTGTGCTCGATTCAAATCATTTAGAAGTGATTTAGGAAAGATCCTGCCTAAAGCTTGATGTGTCCAAATGAATGGCAAAAATAGAAAATACATCAAACTCTGTTTCAATTCACTCCGGCACTCTCTCTGGTGTTCTACCGGATGGCAGGTCTAAGTTACTTATTCCTACTTCCATTCTGCTTTCACGCTATATTAGGAGCAAACCATCGATTAGTGAGTTAATCCATTCACGATAGACTATACTTGACCAACCCCCTTAATGGAGCTTGAGAAAAATATGGCTTCATAGGTCGTTTCCCTTTTCTTTCCTCAGCTCTTGCTCTGTCGAATATTACGACATGTGCATTTTACGGTTGATCTATTTTTCAGTGGCCCGGACAAAACAAGGAGATTTCGAGACGTACACTGTAGTAGGAAGCTAATTCTTACCTGGGAAGGAAAAATTCTGCAGTGATTCTGCGGTATTGGAGTACTGCTAAATCGGTAGGTTGAATTTCTTTAGTCCTTCCACATTACAAATCCACTATGAAATATCTGTAAAAATATCAGTGAAAATCTTGTTTAAAAATGTCACAAATTATAATTGTATTCTCTGACAAGTATCATATATTAACAAAATAGTATCAACTAACAAACAACAACAACAACATCATCTTCCCTATATTCAAAATTTAACTAGAGTCAGGATTTAATTTTAGAAAATTTTGAAGCAATTTATGGAGCCTATGCTCTCACAAAACGAATGGGGGTTTTCATGACATGACACCTTTCTGACATGGGTTTGGATCTTAGTGCTTTTTCGTCTTTTACGACACGTGCAGCTCACGTTAGCTCTCTTATTCAGCAAGCCTGACAAAACACTATAAACTAACATACAACATGTCGAACTAGCAAGCAACATAAGCTAACAATTAATATTTACTAGCAAATAACTTCTAACAAATCACGAAATGGCACAAGACCAAATTTCATATAAATCTCTTTCGTTAATTTACTTAAGATGAGATGAGATAAATAAAGTCGTTTGAATCGTTCCATCCAGGCTAGCATGCGAATTGTCGACTTCAGGTCATCACTTAGAGGCCGCACAAAAATTAGTTCAATTAAAATTTGAAATGGTATAAAATTATACATCCCTACTATAACACATTACTTATGTCTCAGTTATGTCTTAATCGGTAATAAAATTCATTAATTTTCCTAATCTGGCATATTATTTCAACGTAACACTGTTCACTATTTATTTCTTATTTCAGCATGTGTATAATAAACATTGGAATAGTACTACATGCCAGTTCTAAATATTAATACTAATACATATACGAACACTAACGCAAACGAATTCTAAATATACGAATACTAAACAAATATTACTACTGAGTACGTATACCACAACATACGACTACTAATAGGCCTACACACGATTACTAAACATACGAATACTAGACATAAAAATACTAAAAGATAAAGATAAATGTTAAAGTCTTATTTAGTCTTCTTCTGTATCCAATATACAGGGGCGGATCCAGGAATTTTTTAAGGGGGGGCCAATTTATTTTGTTGAGAATGTACACATTTTTTGCTTACGCCCCGCCCTCTTCGGGACATGTGACACAATCAGAAAAATTGCTGATGGGGGGGGGGCTCAATTTCTTTTCACTAACTACTGCGCTCGGCCATATTAGAGTGAGTGTATCCTACCCCCCCCCCCCCACCACTCATACTCGTACTAAAGTGAGAGGAAAACCTAAAATGCCTAAAATCCTACATATCTGCTTTGGAAAAAAGTAGGTTAATTTTTCACCTCTGAAGAAACTCATCGGATCTGGAAGAATTGCAAAAGTACCCTAATTTCGGCGGTAGGGGGGGTTAAGCCCCTCCCAGTCAAGGCTATATGCACCACTGCAGCGGAACAGAGTTTACATTTTTAGTAGCATGTAGGCCTACCTTTTTTCCTCTTATACAGTGGTTAAAGCGAAAATTGAGAGCAGTGAAACGATCATCATTTTTCGGGCCCCCTTCCATTTACAGGGCTACTTGTATGCAAAATATGGGCCCCTAGTCCCATATTTCAAAAATTTTTATCTAGTGTAACTGATTTCCCTCTCGTACCTCCATAACCACTACCCATACAAACATACTGACACATAGAAATGGCCATAGAAACAATGAATATATAGTTTACATTTTTTATCGCCGGGCCTAAGTGGGGGCCCGGGCCCGCTGGGCCCCCTGGATCCGCCACTGCCAATATATGCCAGCACTGGTGGAGCACTGGATTTGAACCCAGAATCTACTAATCTGCAGTCGGAGATCTTAACGAAAATACTACTTTCTGCAATAATGATTAAGAAGGTACATGTATAATGTCGCCTTTAATCGAATTAAATTAAATTCATGACAAATTAATTCTCTTCTATTTCAGATTCACGTTTTCTTTTCAAATTCACATTTTCAAATTCAAATGAAATTCAAGAATTCCATTTCAAGGTTATTCCATTGAAATGGAATCAAATTAAATTTTAGATGTAAACAAATAGCGCACAGAAATAACAACTGTGTAGTTTTTAGTTGGCGAAAAATTGGCTTAATTGCTGTTGTACAAACATTTGGACTCTACTGCCTTCTGCCTTTAGTTCTAATGTAAATATTTCCTTGGAATTGTCTGAGTATGAATATTAATAAATGATTTTTGTATTCTTTTCCTTTTGTAGACTTTATTTACATGTAAGCTGATAAACTGTTTCAATTAAAAATTTTTCCATAGAATTGCTCTTTAAAGGGTACCACAGCTTACATTTAAACTGAGCCATTTGGACATAAGAATTAGCTGAATAGCATGAAAAGAAATTAAAGTTGTTAACTAAATAGGACTCATTTCATGGCTGAATGACCTTAACTATATATATTTAATTCCATAAATATGATTAGAAATTAGCATCCGTGGTGATATCTATAACATTTATCACATTCTATTATCATCTAACACATTCAAAATACACTTATTAAACCATTCTACAGTTTCGACTGTTATAAATTTCACTGTCCCACGAGTGTTCGAGATTTAACTTTCTGGTAGTAGATAATTAAATATTGAATTAATTAATTATTTAATTTATTATTATTAAAATATTTCTACTGGTAATTGTATCCACTGAAGTTCAGTACACCTCTGGATTAGCCATTAAACATTTCACGAGGCTGCCTGCTGCTCTACACAACGAACTATTGAGTCCTTGTGCTACTGAACGCTCTACACACAGAACTATTTAGACATTGTATTACTCTATCTACTGAGCATACATTATTTTATTGGAAGCTCTACAAACGAAGCCATTTAGACATTGTGTTACATGAAGCTCTGTACACTAAGCTATCCTAAACACACGTAGGATACGTCCTCATCCTAGTGCTATTCGTTCGTCAAGCAAAATCAAAGAGATCTGAAGATTTCTCTAAAGAAAGTGTCGACGTGATCTGGCTTCACCTTTCTATCTCACCTCTCAGCGCTACATCCCGGAGTTCTTCTAGGTAGTGTTAAACCACGGAACCTAAACTGACCGGATGGAGGTCACCACCAAATAGCCACCATGCATGTATCATTCCATATATCACGTAAACCTCCATTCGGCTGGTTCCCTTGTTTGGACTGAATCTCCTACGTTTCCTCGCATTATTAGTTGAACCCAATACTCTGTTCAGCGATTGAATTTGGTTCCATAGTGATCAATGTTTTCATGAATAATAGAAGCATTTAATTGTGTTGTTGTTGTTGCTACGACCTATTAAAATTTAATTAGTAGTAATTAAGCTTTAAATTTTGTTAGGCTTATATTTTTTATTATGAAAAAGTGGTCGTGGCAACTTGATGGCTACATGTAGATTTATTTGTATTGCAAAACGTAATACGCTATAAGTATCAAAACTATGAGCCCGACATACGGCGCTGCCTAAGTGTAAAGAGTGCTTTGTAAAGTAATGAAATTTTAAAAGACCAATTAAAAGGGAAAAGCTGATAAAGCTAATGTTAACGTCAGTTTCCTCACTCAAAGCGATGTCAGTGACGGGCGAGCCCAGGATTTGAACACCGCACATCCTGATCCGCGGTCAAGCACGTTTTATAAAACAGAAGTTCTGGTCCATTAAAACTCCACGCAACGGTTCGAAGGCAAGCTTTATTTCTAGCAACAGGATTGCGCGACGACCTAATTGTAAAAGTAACGATATCGCTTCGAAGGCTTCGTGAGGTGCTGAGTACATTAGTTGACACCTTCAGCTCGGAGATGTAATGTCATACACTGGTATACTGTCATTCGAGCCTTCGCTGCGATGATCAGGTTGAAGTTTAGAAAGTAAAAGTTATTGTTAATGTCAGTTTTCTCACTCGAAAGCCATGTCTGTGACGGGCGAGCCCAGAATTTGAACCCCGCACATACTGATCCGCGATCGAGTACCTTACCGACGAGGCAGTGGCGATGATGTAGAGTTTATACGCATATTTTATAGTAAATTAATTATAGGAAAGTAAATTCAATAAAAAGGGCGCAATCTGAGATAAGAAAAATAAGGAGGTTTGATTTTAGTTAAAAATAAAATATTAAATGACTTGGAATTGTAATGACTTGGAATTATGACTTGGAAAAGTGAATTGGACTCTCCTGGGTTCGATACCCAGCCGCGCTGATCTGAGAGTAAAATCTAGGACATTCACTGGACGAGTTACACGGAAAATGGACCTAACGCTTTAAGCATGTGGTACTAGAAGTGATGGATATCGACATAGTTGATCATTTCACTACAATGTGTGTTATTATTGCGTCAGTAGAGTTTAAACCTTTTCAGCTAAAGAAAATGGTCGTCTATGCACTGCCTTCTATATATATATATATATATATATATATATATATATATATATATACAGTATATACAGGGTGAGTAAAAAAAGATAACACCTGCAAAAAGTTTGAATATCTCAGGCTATTGTTAATATTTTCCAATAAAACTTTTACCGATTACTAAAGGACTAATTTCTGAAGCGGTGGCTAATTTATATTCATTTTGGTACATAGATTGGCCAGTTATGCAAGTTTCATCAGAGCACCCCCCCATTTTTACCTAAAAATGGCGTAAAGCACCTCCTGTAGTTCTGTCTTGTTTTTAGGCTTCGGCTGGTGATTCTGATAGAGATGCAGCATGGTTCCCCAGATATGGTAATTCAGAGGATTATAATCGGGTGAGTTTGGAGGCCATTCATTCTTCTCGATGAAATCCGGGTTTCTCTCGCTGATCCATTCCTGTGCATCACGAGATGCATGAGCCGGAGCACCATGCTGCTGAAAGATGAAACCATTTGGTAGAAGAGCATAGCAATCATCAAACAGCTCCTGAAGCAAAATATTGACGTAATACGGAGAGTTCATCTTTACCTAATCGTCAATGAAATGCAATCTGCCCTTACCGTTGTAGCAAACGCCATTTTTAGGTAAAAATGGGGGATTAATCTGCTGAAACTTTCAAAACTGGCCAATCTATGTACCAAAATGAATGAAAATTAGCCACTCCATCAAAAATTAGTCCTTTATTAATTGTCAAAAGTTGTATTTGAAAATATTAGCAATCGCCTGAGATATTCAAACTTTTTGCGAGTGTAATCTTTTTTTTACTCACCCTGTATATACATACGAATACTAGACATAAGAACACTAAAAGATAACTAACTGTCAATGCTCATCGCACGGACTCACTCTCTTTCTCTCTCTTTAAGTTATTCTGTCAATGTCTAGCACAGCATTTATTGATACGAAATCACACATCGTACCAATATGCTACCGGCTCATTACAAGCATTAAAGAAACAAAATAACATGGTCATGGAAAGAAGTGGAGTGCGGATAAGAAAGCGGTGATGTGGAAGAATCCATTAACCGGGAGAGAGTTCGGCGTCCTTATTCGGTCTCTTTGATTTCATTTCCAATCCATCGTCCCATCGACCGGGTCCGTATGCTCGCCACAACCGAAATTACGACCGAATTTAATAGATCGGCCCCTCCCACGCCTTACCCTCACTCCTACTCTAGGCTACCTCACCCCACTTTAGAGCAGGGGCGAAACTAGGGTCGTGAAATAGAATGGTTAAATGTGGGGATGATCAAATGGGGTGTGCTTGATTCGAGTCTCTATATATTTATATTGATGTGTGGTTTCCCGTGTTGTGCTCGGGTGTGGTTGGACCACTGCTGAATAGGGAAACAGCAAACAATCTGCTGTGCGTGAGTGGCGGCTAAGGCAGGAGCTGAAGATGGCAAGAGGAAACCCACCTCACCATGAAATATTTTCCCCCAGGACTAAATGGTAAATAATCCATCTAACTGAGGATAGCAACAGAAAACCACCTCAGAAGCCATACTATTCCCAAGCTATAGGCTACATAAGGTATGGATAAGGCATTGACATTGTGAATGGATTAACTTGTTGGTCTAAGGAGTGCTCTTATGGAGCGAGAAAGCAGACGTTGAGTATGAATATGTACCTTGAACCTGCCACTTGGCAGTATACTGAAGAGAGATATGGCTAAAATTTGGGAGGAGGTTCAGAACGGAGTTTAGGGTGCGTAGCCTCCCATAATCCCATCAGTCTCGTCTCTGCCTTAGCGAAATATACGTAGAAAAATCGAAATGGCTCAGCATACTTCCCGCAGTCTAGGGTTGATCGATGCTGTGGGACACAGAGGATTAAGTTAGAATTGTCTGCATGACTGCGGATCAGTAGGTGCAGGGTTCAAATCCAGCGCTCGCTTCTTGGCTGGCATGTCTTTGAGATGGGAATCTGCCATCGGAATATGATTTATTACTGTGCCCTGACAGGCTTTACGTCTTGAGTCTAGAAAATTAGGATGTTGAATTAAACTAACCACGTCTGCAATGGATGTTCAAACTCCAGTTTAGCCTTCGTTTCCTTTAAATCTGTTCTGACTTGACTGCATTGATGTCTGATTCCTTATTTTTGTAAGATTTGTTTGGATATTTTTGCAGAGATACCAGTTTTGTGCCCACGTTTTAAGTAGCGGTTACAATGATGCTTCAGAAAGTATAATTAAATAACATGCTCACGTTTGCTAATTTAACTAATAAATTGCCTTTAATATAATATTATTTGACGTTCTAATTTGAACAGAAATCCTTCCTGAAAATCATCATCTGCATATCTTCAATGATAATTTAAATAGGTTTTAGGCATGGAAGATAATTGAGTCAAAGCTGACGGAACTGCGAGAGATCTGAGGTTGTACGCAATATACATGTACAGTGTGCGCAAAGAACTGATGTTAATGATGATGATAATAATAACGACGACGACGACGAAGACGAAGACGACGACGATGATGATGATGACGATGTTGATGATGACGATGGTGATGACGATGTTGATGATGATGATGATGATGACGATGTTGATGATGATGATGACGATGATGATGATAACGATGGTGATGATGATGATGATAATAACGATGGTGATGATGATGATGACGATGATGATGATGACGATGATGATGGTGATGATGATGACGATGATGATGACGATGATGATGATGACGATGATGATGATGAAGATGATGATGAAGATGAAGATGATGACGATAATGATGATGAAGATGATGATGATTACGATGGTGATGATAATGACGACGATGATGAAGGTGATGACAACAACAACTAAGGCGACGATGACGATGACGACGAGGATGATGATGATGATGACATTGACGATGATGATGATTTCGCTTAAGTGCATTGTATATTTTTTGGTGATAAGTGCATAGTATACTTTTGGATAATTCTTCACTGTACTACGAAAAACAGACGTGCACCGAAACATAGGATCTCAGAACTACACGGGAGCGTGCAGCTAACACCGGGTAGCGGGATGCAGCACTTTGTTGTCATTAATGGATGGACGTTCGACGTTCGTGTATTACTACAGATATCATGTAATTGAGAAGCCGCTAAAAGCAGACTTCCGTCCTTAAGTGTCAGGCGAGCGATAGTTCTTTCTTTAGTCTAGAAGATAAACCGTCCGCCATGGAAGTTTATGTGTTTTAAAGCTAAAGTCAAGGTTAACGTCGGTTTATATGAATCTCATTATATATGAATCTCTTTCTGGCTGGAGCCAGTGGCGAAGTCGGTAAGATACTCGACCGCGGATCAGTATGTGCGGGGTTCAGATCCTGAGCTCGCTCGTCAATGACATTGCTTTCGAGTGAGGAAACTGACGTTAACCTTAGCTTTACCAGCTTGTTTTATATATGAATCTCTTTATATATGAATCTCTTTATGTATGAATCTCTTAATATATGGATTTTGTTTATATATGAATCTCTTTATTCGTCAAAAAGCTGACCGATAAAGCGAGCAAGTAAACAATAAAGTGAACATCTGAAAGAATGATGTTAACAAGTTCACACTACATTATGTAACGTAATAGGTTTCCAGTTCGATACAATGTTAGCGACGCGGAAGGCTCTGGTTTTGAACCCTGCACCTACTGATGCACTGTCCAAAAACTTGTCAACAAGCTACTGCCTAAGCTCAAGTTTTAGAAAGAAAGAGAGAGAGAGAGAGAGAGAGAGAGAGAGAGAGAGAGTGAGAAAGAGAGAGAACTATGTTTATTGAAATTACACATACAAGTACACATACAATCACACATACAAGTACACCTCCAAGTACACATACAAGCACAAAGTCTTCAAAAAGGGTATGCATACCCTATCTAGTTGACAGTCAGTAGTCACGCAAGAACAAATAAACATGCAACTGAAAATTAGCTAAACGCTAGAGAATAAGCAGTAGTAGCAAGCCCTACGTAAGTTGGAGAAACATAAAAAATTGACAGAATAATAAATGAACGTCACACTTAAATCAATTAAGCAAACCAAGATGCAGGCAACCAAAGTAAAGAAAGTAATAGCAAGAAAGACAAAACGAATTTAATGTCTGTTATCGTAATAATCATAGTTATAATTTTCATTTTTAGGTCTACTTCGAAAGAAAAATTCTTATTCCGTACTACCTTGATAATGTGTATACTAATTAATGTTTTATTACCATATACTGCATGATTCGCTTTGTTCTTATTTCAATCAAAGCACAATATTTAGTGTTTAGAAGTGTATTTCTCAATATAGCAGTCATTTCGTTTTATCTACCATAGTTCGAAAAATATATTAAAATTAAACATAAAAATTAATGGCGGGGTGAAATTATAACAAAAATGGTAAACTCCTTCTCCCAGTAATATCGTATCCTTGATGCACAAAAGAAGGAAGTAGATAGTATGTGAATAGCCTGGGATGGAGAGGGGTTAGAGTCTTCGATGTAGAGAAAAGTGTAAATCCTCCGCTAGCAATTCTTTCCTAAAGCAAATGCTTACGTATTTTATGACATCCCGGTACCAGTGTGATATTTGCATCAATTAGTCACCAAGGTTTGCAAAACATAAAAATGACAAAGTAAAAACGGAAACAGAAATTCTTAATAACACGCAGTTGTGTTTGAATAAAGTCAAATAAATACGATAAAAGGTTAAAAGCAGAGTCATATAATGCTCACATTAAAATATAAGCATGATACATAAACACGACTAGCAAGACTCTAAATAGTATCTTCGTTTACTTCAAAACAATATGATAAGCGCATATAAATAACATACAAATCTACGAAACGGAACATACGAACATAATTACAATACATACATGTAAATACTGGCATAGTGATGTAAACAGAAATGATGTTGTTTAAACATAGTCTAAATTATCTATAGATCAGTAGCGTCCCTTAGCATCTTACTAGTTACAGAATTTTATCACTCAATGAAAATAAACATAAAAGCAAACAAGAGAAATTAATAAAATAGAAAGCAGTGTGGGACTAGCCGAAAATAGAGGAACATAAGGTCAAATAACAACTCACATTTCAGAGCTTAAGAATACCCGTAGAAATAGTTGTATTTTTCTTCTATTGAGAGAAATTCTGAGAGAAAAGATACTGACAGTTTTAGTACTATTCATTATGCATGTACGTGTACATGTATATTAGGCATTCAAGCAAGAATTACATTCAGTAAATTCAATATTAAAAGAGGTCGCAGAAGGTAGAATTGAAGGAAATAGAGGCAGAGGAAGGCCGAGATTAGGTATGTTAGATGCTTTAAAGGTCCATTCGTATGTAGACATGAAGAGGAAAGCGGAAGACAGAAAAGAGTGGAGGCGTTACATACAACAGACCTGCCAATAGGCAGTGCATTGAGAGAGAGAGAGAGACAGAGAGAGAGAGACAGAGACAGAGAGAGAGGGAGAGAGAAAGATGCACTATTTCATCTTTTCATTGTTTCAGAATACTCACAGAAATAGTTGCCTCTTTCTGCTATTCCATTATATTCTAGATATCATATAATAACTTCGCTAAAATCTGGCTAATTAAGCCTTCTTGAGCAACTCTTGAATCAAGTACGATAAATTTGATCCAAGTATAATAAAAAAAAGATGCCACTTTTACAAAATGCTAATGTTAACGTCAGTTTCCTCACTCGAAAGCGATGTCAGAGACGGGCGATCCCAGGATTTGAACCCCGCACATACTGATTCGCGGCCGAATAATTTACCCACATCGCCATTGGTTCCAGCCAATTTAACTGTTAACGTAACCTTTTTTGACTGTAACTCGAGTGTGTCGAGTCGCTTTGAATAGAAGCCTTGTGCTTCTGAACCTTGACGTTAAATACAGTATAACGTCTCCATATTCCACCTATTATACAACTAAAAATGATCGATGAGTAGATGGCGCTTTGACGATATCTACCGAAGCGTAAATCATGGACATTGATGGAACGACGCAAAGAACATCCGACGGAAAGAATCAATTAATTTCCTCCCAAATAATGGCAGACGTTCGTAATTCCTTTCCGTGTGCTACTAATAGGAAAGCAAGAATATTATTGTCTCTGTTGAATGATAAATATCAGGCAGCAAACGGTAAGTCGAAGAGAGTAGAATGTTTCTATAGCAGAATATCAGGGAGAGTATAGGCTCCTGAGAGGACCCAATAGGCTCTTTAAAGAGCATTTATTATATGACGATATGGTATGGGAAGGAGAAGTGAGGTTCTATTCGTATCCTAACCCTAGTTTCCGACCACTGGTATTACATGGAAGATGATGATAATGATGAAGATGATGATGATGATGATTATGATGATGATGATGATGATGATGATGATGATGATGATGATGATGATGATGAAGACGATGACGACGACGACGACGACGACGATGACGATGATGATAATGACGATAATGATGATGAAGATGATGATAAACATGAGTCTACTCATCATCATCATCGCCCATTCAACCTCACAGGCTGAGTTGTTAACACGCTTGCCTGAGGCTCATAGGACAATCGATTCAAATCTCAGATAGAATATCTTCTGTCTAGATGTTGGTGAATTAAATAAATAAATCAGATATATATCAGTCTTTGATATTAATAAACTAATAGTTATGATTCTCCTTTTAGAAAAACAAAAATGCCTTTTAGACAAACAAAAATGCCTTTTAGACAAACAAAAATGCCTTTTAGACAAACAAAAATGCCTTTTAGACAAACAAAAATGCCTTTTAGAAAAACAAAAATGATCTTATTATATAAAATCCGTCATTTATACCAGTTTTCAGACGCCACAAATATCTCTTTTCCCTATGCCACTAACTCAACGCCACAAATATCTCTTCTCCATACGCCACAAACTCAACGCCACAAATATCTCTTCTCCATACGCCTCTAACTCAACGCCACAAATATCTCTTCTCCATACGCCTCTAACTCAATGCCACAAATATCTCTTCTCCATACGCCACTAACACCTCTTCATAAGTCTCTACGGCTTCCCTTCTGAAGCACTAATGAATGCCTTTATAGACATTAAAATAAAATTTTAATTGTTTTTTATGTTTTTTAATGTCTTAATAGCGTAGGGGTAACGTCATGAAGTTTTAAATGACAGATCCTGAGGTGAATTGAACCCTCGTGGGTTCGAATCCAAGCCGCGCTGATCTGAGAGTAAAATACTGGACTGGTTATACGGAAAATGGTCTAAATTGTCTAACGGTCTAAACATGTGCTATTACAAGTGATAGATATCAACGTAGTTGATCATTTCACTATAATACGTGCTTACTTTACTTCTTTCACTAATTCCCCATTCATGAGTCTCTAGCATCTCTTCTTCTTACGCCATTACTGCTCCTTCGTCATACGCCACTACAGTACCACGCCAGAAGCCATTAATGCCACGGGCACCGCTCCCATATTTATCATAATATAGAGGTGAAAGCCCGGCAGTAACTGCTCTAAATCATTCAGTGATGTATGACAGTCTCGTCCAAATCTCTTCTATCTAAATCGAATATCATTTTCCTGTTGGAGACAGGAAACTGCTGCGCAAAAACATCAAAATTAGGGTCAGGGGGCACCGGGGATTGTGGCTCCCCGAATGATAAATATAGTGCACTACCTTTTGGAAGGTCTATGACATATAGTCCTAACTCCTCCACATATTTCTATACTTTTGCTTTTTTCTACATATCTCTCTCTCTCTTGATGCACTGCCTATTGGCAGGTCCATGTCATATAACTCCTCCACATATTTCTATCCTCTGCTTTTTCTTCATATCAACCTATGAATTAGTTATCAATACTTCCAACACCCCAAGTATCGGTTTTCTTCTAACCTTTTTCCTTCCATAAATTACCTCAATTTGCTCTTTCAGCAAACCATTCCCTCTTAGTACATGACCCATCCAATTTTTCTTTCAATTCCTTATGATAAAACATAACTGATGAAACTCCAATATAAATAACTATTATAACTGCAAAGAAAAATATATATGCTCTCAATGCGTAGTATTGTAACACAAGTAACGGACGGCTTCACAGGTTGGTGACCGATGGGTGCAGAATGTTTGCCTGATAAGCAAGAATCTATAGTGTATACCGTCCTTTCACCATCATCTTCAATTGAATCCCAGTTTAATTATAGGGTTGGGATTAGAAAAATATTATAGCAATTTCTGAAGTTTAAGTGCTCACCAATCGAATGTTATTTCTGATGTTAGTTTGTATCTTAGTACTTTGTCGCCTTTCACAACACGTGCTGTCCACGGTTGGTCTATTTTTCAGCAACCCGAGTACAACATTATCCTTTCAACTTCAGTATATCCGGTCCGGCTCACCTTTCTAAACTTCACAAACTTCCACTACATGTAGCAACACATCATCCGGCTAGTCCAAGTGCACTAGTTGTCACCCATCGCTGGACATTAAAATAGCTGCTATTACTAACGAAAACAAATTTTTACTTGGATGTAATATCTTAAAGTGCACTGGGCATAAAAAAGAATAAGGAAGGAACAGAGAGAGAGGGAGAGACAGAGAGGGAGAGACAGAGAGAGAAAGAGATAGAGAGAAAGAAAGACTGAGAGAGAGAGGCCGTTTTCGAGTGTAAATAAAAAGGAACAGATAGAAAGTTGGAAATGGGAAGAGAGAGAAAACAAAGATAAAGAGAACAAAGAGAAAGACAGAGCCGAAAATGCAAAAAATGGACAGTGACAGAGTGACAGACAGAGACAAACTGAGACCGATAGAAATTAGAAAAAGAGACGAAAGAAATAGATCAAGAGACAACGAGAGAAAGAGAGAGAGAGAGAGAGAGATGCAGAATAGAAATGGAAAAAAGTAAAAATTAAAAACTGAATCACATTATCAATGCATCCTCCAGTGATGTTTTCCAGCCCTCAGCATATCTCCAATCCATCGATTACAATTACCACGTGGGAGGTTTACACAGTGATCGGATAGCACGGATAATGGCAAAGCCGGAAAACGATGTGGACATAGATGCGACAAAATTCCATCTCGTTGATGTTCAGGGTTTGTTAAAAACAAAGGAAAAATTACAATAAAAAGTTAAATACAAAAAGGTCTAACGCCTGTGAAAACGTGATCTACATCGCTAATAGCTACAGTAATATTAAACTTAAAATTATAATTAATATAATATTAATATATTGTAGAAATTAGATCATTACATTATTGATTAAAAAACCAACAGTTGACCGCACGTGTCGGAAAAGGCGACAAAGCACTAAGATCAAAACCAACGACAGAAAGGGCATTCGGTTCATGAGCACCTAGGCTTCAGAAATTGCTACAACACTTGAATTGATGGGATGACGATGATGATGATGATGATGATGAGGATGGTGAATATGCGGATGACGATGATGATGATGATGATGAGGATGAGGATGAGGATGGTGAGGATGATGATGATGATAATGATGAAGATGATATATTATATTTTATTATTTATTATGTCATTAATTATTAATAATATTAATATTAAGCTACGGAACAGCACTGGATTTAATCATTGGCCGCACTAATCCGCAGATAGAGGTTTAACCGAAATGCCAAAGGTTAATGCTAAAGCTACGTTTTACGCCAATTTCTTGTCTCCTGCGTCCTACCACATCAGTGACGGCGTGAGCTTGAATTTGAACCCAGCAACAGTGACTCATGTAACGTCTGCTAAATATCTTTAGAATTATCTTGGAATCTCTATAATTCTCTTGAAATCTCTAGAAGTCTCTCGAATTCTTTAGAAAGCTCTAGAAATCTCTAAAATTCTCTAGAATTCTCTAGAATTTTCTAGAAATCTATAGAAATCTATAAAAATCGATTGAAATTCTATAATTCTCCAGAAATCTCTAGAAATCTCTAGAATTCTTTATAAATCTCTAGAATTCTTCAGAAATTTCTAGAATTCCCTAGAATCTCCAAAATTCTCTAGAAATTTCCAAATTCTCTAGAAATCTTTAAATTTTCTAGAAATCTCAAGCTGCATTTGATCTCATTAGTTAATTATTAATAAGTATTCATGATTATAAACATTATAATAATTATTCTTGTTATTACTATAATTACTCTTACCCTTACCATTACTATTTCTGCTTCTATTACTATTACTATTACTATTACTATTACTATTACTATTACTATTACTATTACTATTACTATTACTATTACTATTACTATTACTATTACTATTACTATTACTATTACTATTACTATTACTATTACTATTACTATTACTATTACTATGACTATTACTATTACTATTACTATTACTATTACTATTACTATTACTATTACTATTACTATTACTATTACTATTACTATATTACTATTACTATTACTATTACTATTACTATTACTATTACTATTACTATTACTATTACTATTACTATTACTATTACTATTACTATTACTATTACTATTACTATTACTATTAATATTACTATTACTATTACTTAATTATTAATATTATTATTATTACTATTGTTATTGTTATTACTGTTATTATTATTATTGCTATTATTGTTATTATTACTACTACTACTATTACTACTTCTATTACTATTGTTATTATTATTATTATTATTATCATTATCATTATCATTATTATTACTATTATGCTATCGAGCTTAACAATATGCTAAAGTATATGCTATCGGCTCAGTCAATATCTATCGTAGTTATAAATGAAATACAATTTATTAAATAAAATATGAACTGAATTCATATGAGTAAAAAATTTCTGAGTAATTGCAAAATATGGAAAGCGTTTGAAAATGTATTTCTAGCTAGTAACATTTCGACGTATTCATTTTCGATATTATTTAAGAAGTTTATTGGGCGATCAAGATATATATATTTATAATATAGGAATTATATATAATATAGATTTAATTTTCATCACACTTGTGAAATATCTATGGCATGGCATGCATGCCATAGATATTTCACTTTAATAGGCTTAGAATTGTTGATTAGTACTGGTAAAATTGCCTACCATTGAATTGGCAGAATTGTCTACTATTGAGTTGGTGAAATAGATAAACAATTCATGTACTAATTGCATGGATAGAAATTTACAGATATAAAAATATTTTACCTTTTTGCTGGGCATTCATCTTCTATCGAACGTTCACCCAGGATTAATAGAACTTTTAAAACTTATTAATTATTTTGTCGAAATCTCCCGGAGAATTAGTGCAGAATTTATCTGATATAATCCGCTCTGATTACGAGAGATCCGCCAAAAGCTACTGGTGGTTGAAAATCCTTCCTGCATGCAGGAGAATTCAGTGCTCTCTATCTCCGTCTCACTTTTTCTCTCTCTCTCTTTCTCTCTCTCTCTCACTCTCTCTTTTTCTCTCCCTTTGTTTCTTTCTCTCTCTCAATCTTCACTCGCGCTCTCTCTCACTCTTGTTCTCTCTCCCTCAATATCACTTCTTCTCTCTTAGTCACTCTCTCACTCTCTCTCTCACTCTCTCTTTTTTCCCTCTGTTTCTCTCTCTTTCCTCAATCTTCACAATAACCTACTATAGCCTTCGTGTAGCATTGGTGTACATTTCAAAGGTTGCCACGAAGCATATGAGAACTCTGATACAAAATGAAAGCTATGATGGGCTATACATCATAGCATAGTGCAATATTGCAAGTTATGAGTCGAACAATAATATGATAAATTGCGCTTCATAACTATCACATTCGGATTGAAATATACGCAAAAGTTAAAGTATTTGATTACATAGCAGAAAATTTTTCTGAAATGTTTAACGTCTGATGTCGATCAGAAGTGTAATGCCTAATATCAAATCGACGTTAAGAGATCTTCTCGCACCATTACACTGTATTAGTGTTTATTTACATAAACATTAAATACCTTACCAGGTATCGTTTTCGTTTGTTTGACGTCCCTGACATTGCCTTATGGCGAGGAACCAGACGTTAAATTATTTTTGATTATTATTACTGATTAATTGATTTAAGACATCACTTGAAGGCTTTGTACACGTCTGTTCATCATTCTGAGGGAGTAGAGGTGAGTAAGGGGCAAAGCGCCTCTCCGAGGTGTTTTAAAATCCCTACACAACTCAAACCCCTTAAATTTTCAATCCCCCACCCCCTCACCCAATTTCACCTCATCACACCAATCCCACTCCACCTACCCTACCTCACCCCAATCCCCTCCCACCCTACCTGACTCCACCCCACCTCACCCCATTTAACCCCACCCCATCCCACCCTACCTACCCTACTTCACCCCATTCCACTATCCTACCTCACCCCATTCCCACCCCACCCCACCAGCCTCACCCCATCTCACGTCACCTAACCTACCTCACCCCATCCCGCCTCACCTAACCTACCTCACTCTGATCCACCCCACCTAACCTACCTCACCCTAATCCACCCCATTTAACCAACCTCACCCCAATCCCACCCCCACCTAACCTACCTCACCCCAATCCTACCCCACCTAACCTACCTCACCCCATCCCGCCTCACCTAACCTACCTCACTCTGATCCACCCCACCTAACCTACCTCACCCTAATCCACCCCATCTAACCAACCTCACCCCAATCCCACCCCCACCTAACCTACCTCACCCCAATCCTACCCCACCTAACCTACCTCACCCCATCCCACCCCACCTAACCTACCTCACCCCATCCCACCCCACCTAACCTACCTCACCCTAATCCACCCCACCTTATCCTACCCCATCTACCCTACCCCACTCCGAGATATTTCACAGAAGTAAACACTGAAAAAATAGACTTGAGAAAAATTCAGAGATGCTGACAAACAATTTGTCTAATCTGATTTGAACTTACAAGCTGTATACTTAGTCATAGCTTTGCGGATTAAAGGTTTCACGACGGACGGATTTACCAGGATTCGATCCTCGCCTCTCTAGGGTTAGGTGGCAATGCTGAACCGGTGAGTCATCCTGCTTTTGTCGGTTAAATAGTTGCCTGACGAGAAAGTCAAGAGGAATTGGGATAAGAGGCCAAGTCCACCGGCACCGAATTCGAGTCCACCGGTACCGAATTCGAGTTCACCGGTACCGAATTCGAGTCCATCGATATCAAATACGAGTTCACCGGTATCAAATACGAGTTCACCGGTATCGAACTCAAAGGAATCCGGTCCATAGGCATTCAGTCTACAGGTATCGAGTCTACATTATCGAGTCTACAGTTATCGAGTCCTCAGTTACCGAGTTCCAGTCGTACACGTAATTGTCAAGATCGGGTCCTTGACCGTCTAGACCGAAACCTCCTCAGAGTTTAAACATTTCTAATTCTAGTGTAATGAAATTTAACTGTATTTTTCACACTGCGGCAGCCAAAACAACAATTAATGTACTACTGTCGTCAATAACAACATCCAGCACGATTGTAACAAACCCAAGCCGACAAGGACAAAGGGTCCAAAAACGATGCTGATCCACAAATCCAGAAAAGTAGCTACAATAAGTTTTTACAAAGTGTACACCAACCGCTGACTACATAGGATATGATGTAAAATAGGCTGTCACGATACGATGTCACGAACTGACAAAAATCGTTGCTAGCCCATGTCATGTTAACAACATCTGCTGATGCACAGATATTTGAGATCATGCGACACCATTTCGAGTTGAAGAATTTGTGGAATATTTCTTTAAATTTGTAAATGTGCACGTATGCAAATATACAGATAGGTCCAAGATATATAGACATGGTAAAAGTCGAAGTCATTTTTATCTCTCACTACGATCACTCCATTGATCAACTAATCGATCCTATCACTAACAATATCAAACTCTACTGTATAAACCTTAGCAAATAGCACTTCTGAGGTGATGTCTCGTTGTCTTTTCAGTTTCCATGGTTGCTTTTCAGTTTTCACAGTTGTTACAGGACTTATCGCCCCCTAAGACACTTGCAACTGACCGTTGGTCTATTCTGCAGCAGTTCGAAACCAACAATATACAAATTCTTATAAAGTAATTCTTTTCTTAAAGTAAGTTAAAAATCCTTTTTTTAAACAAAATATTATGCTCTGGCTCGCGGTTTAGAAAGCCATTGTTTATCAAACTAATGGCTTTGAAACTTAAAAGTTTTTTTTAGCAGTAAATCATTACAGGAAGTAGCAACAGCGAAAAATATAAAAATAAACATAGAAATATATATAATGCGATGTGGCAACAATTAAGCCAAGCTAGCATCAAAAAAGACAACATTAGATTAGTTTTTATTCAATTTCTTATGCACATTTTTGCACTTACAGGACTTACAGAACTTACAGCTTATTATTTAGTTTGTCATAATATTTATTTCATTTTTGTGACATGTGCATTGATGCTTTTACTAAGTGAAACTTTTTGAAATTCAAACATCTCTCTCACTCTCTCTCTCTCTCTCACTCTCTCTCTCTCATCACAATATCATGGAGATGCTAACTGTTCGAATAAACCTCCATCTCAGCGTAAATGTTGAACAGCAGCATCTAAACGCTAAAATCTTGGCTAACTCCACGTCGTATTTCTCCTTCAAAATATTCATGTTGTATCTTGATTACAGCTCTATAAGTCATGCACCGGTTAAGAATTAATCTTCTCGGATGCTGTCAGGGACGTCATCCTTGGACGTTGTACAATCAATCTTGTCTGTCGAGAGCCTTCTAAAAATTTACAAAACGTACAAAAACTAATTGTTAATATAAAACTTATATATACAGTATATATATATATATACTGTATATATATATATACTATATATATATATACTATATATATATACTGTATATATATATATATACTATATATATATATACAGTATATATATATATGTATAGTATATATATATAGAGTATATATATATAGTATATATATAATATGTATATATACTATACATATACAGTATATATATATAGTATATATATATATTATATATATACTATATATATACAGTATATATATATATATATATATATATATATATATATATATATATTCTTATATTTTTATTCTTGCAAAAAATTCACCATATGCTAAGCTTTTCGCAGAGGACCAGCATTTTCCCTTTTGCTGACTGCCTTAAATTTGGACAAAATGCGGTTTTGAGGCTATAATGCATTGCTTTCTAAAGTTAGTGCTTAGTAGCTTCTTGTGACATGTATACTAAACGATTGTTCGATTCTACAGTGACTCGGACACAACACGGGTTAATTATCTCTTACATTTATACTAATCACTCAAAATGAAGTATGCAATATTCAAAATTCATTCGTCGATTTTCCAGAAGAAACCTTTTTGCTTGCAATTTGTTTAAAAACACAAAAATGCGACTGGGTGCCACATTAGTTTCTCTCTCTCTCTCTCTCTCTCTCTCTCTCTCTAGTGTTTTGTCAACCGACAGGTCCATTGTACATATCGTACTATAGAGTCTCCTTTCAGCCCTTATATAGAGCAGTCCATACTTCAACAAGTTAATCCCTTCAAAAAGTATATGTCTTACCCATACCTTATCTATCCTATAGCTCGAGATAGAAATATGGAGTTTGAGGTGGTTTCCAATTACCTTTCTCAGCTGCCTCTGACGACAAGTGCAGTTAAATATGAATATGAAATGAAAATAGTGCGTGACTGAATACATAAGTGACTTTAATAATGACAAGTACATGTATAAAATCAGCATTAACAAAATACATATATGTAATAAAAAGCAAATAATAAGGAAGTAATAAAATATATGTACAAATATAATTAAGTAAATAATAGTAATAAAATAATTATAATCTAGAAAGTATACATGTATGTCCTGACTAAACCTTGCCTACACGCAGCATATAGCTTGAAGAAGAAATTTGGCGTCTAAGTAGGTTTATCGTTGCCTTCCTCAGATTATGCCTCTTACGACACGTGCAGTTAACGGTTGGTCTATTCTTCAATGTCCAGGACGCAATACGTAAATATATAGTAACGACTAAATTAGCTTATATATTAGCATTAGTATTAATTAATTAGCATTAGTGCTAAAATTCACACTAATTTCAATACATGGTTTCGAGCATAAGCCTACAAATAAAATAGTTATAATAGAGTTATGACCGTATTTACTAGTGAGATAATTCGCGGTTTAAACCTTAATAGTTGCGTAAACAACGGACTAGTCACAATTTGATATATTAATGCCCACATTTAGTAGTACTGACGACCGCAGTAAAGTAGACATGTATATCAGAAGATTCAACATGGCAGCTGCACCATGTTGTATTTATCGATAAACAATAGACAGAAATGTTGAATGTTTTATGGAGTACAGCACGCCATTGTAAATCTTCAATATGCAGGTGAATATACAGCAGTGTGGCATGCATCAGAAATAATCTTCACAAGCATGTGAATACATTGTACCGATGCATGCTAAAGAATAGTAATACGCATTACAGTGATCAAACATTTTAATATCTATCACCTTTAATTAATACCACATATTTAAAGAATTAGGCAGTTCAGTCCATTTTCCGTATAACTAGTCCTGTGAATGTCTGAGATTTTATTCTCAGGTCAGTGCGGCCGAGATTCGAAACCACGAGAGCTCTAGTCACCTCAGGATCTGTCATTTAAAACTTCACGACGTTATCTGACGCCACTAACCATTGCGGTATTGAGACAATCATCTTCACCTGCAAATGAACCCACTACAGACCTGGCATACTTAAGGATTTAGCCTAAAACACAGGGTACGGTCAGGAGTGGTTTGGCTAAAAACTACCTTTATTATATATATTCTAAAACTAAAACCACGAAATAATATTTAAAAATAATAATAATAATGAATGCAGTCCAATGCACATTGCATGCAAAGAAAGTAAAAGTAAACAGGTATTATAGTGAAATGATCAACTACGTTGATACTACGTTGTATACATATATTACATATATACATATATGTTGTTACAACTACGTTGTATACATATATACATACATACATACATACATACACACACACACTCATTCATACATACATACATACATACATACATACATACATACATACATACATACATACACACACATATACATACATACATACATACATACATACATACATACATACATACACACATACATACATACATACATATACATGTATATATATATATATATATATACAATTTCAAAAGAGTGAAACTCGACGTTTAGAGCATACATTTTCATGAAATTTTCGGCATATGTGTAGAATTTGACCACGAATAATCACTTAAATTTACTTGATAAAGAGACGTCCGAAAACAAAATCAAAGAAAATTTTCTGTTGCGGGTCACGTTTTTTGACGCAATCTGTATATAAGTACATATACTATATATATATATATATATATATATATATATATATATATATATATATATATATATATAAGAATTTAACGTCCGGTTCATCGCCATAAGGCAATGTCAGGGACGTCGAAATGTGTACATGCATAAATATAAAGTATATATACTCCATTTCCACCTCACACTACAAAACTTCCTCCACACATCTCCTCCAGTCTCCAGACGACGGGTGTCCGGTGTTTCCGCCCTGCGGATGATAAATGCGGGAGTGGAGTGACGTGAGTGGCCGGTGATAAATGACTTAGCTATGATTACCTCTGCCACGCCGCTAAGCCGCGACGACATTCAAGCTCAGTGAAACAGCATTTGTTCTGTAGCAGAGATGATGCTGTCATCTCTCTCGATATCTTTCTGCTCTCTTTCTCTCTGTTTCACGCAGTCTCCTTATCTTTCTCTGCCTCCCCTCTCTTTCTCTCTCTTTCTCTCCCTCCAACTCTTTTTCTCCCCCAACTATCTCTCTCTCTTTCTTTATCTCTCATTCTCTTTCTCTTTATCTCTTTCTCTCTTTCTCTCTCTCTCTTTCACACACTCTATCTCTTTCTCTCTGTCATTATCTCTCCTTCACGAACTAGCTATCTATCTATCTCTGTCTATCTCACTTCCTCTCTCTCTCACTCGGAATAGTGCTCAATGACAGGGCCAAGGCATAAAGGTTGAGATTAACAAATAAAACTATTATGAGTCCATGTTCAAAGTTGATTGAACTATTTATACTATACACTTTAAAGCAAAGTTTTTCAAGAATTTAATACGGATTATTTTCGTGCAACCTTTCCATCAATACAGAATTTTATTAAATAGATTATCACAAAACTTACCTTCAATACTTTATCCCGGAAGGTCAAAGCGAATTTGGCGGTTAGGTATTCGGGTATGTTCTTCGCTTTCTATTTCTATCGTCACTGGATCAAAATGAGATAAATTTCAGTTATCGACAAGAATTTGTTCGTTTTCGTTAGTTGAAGATCCAGCCATGCGATTTATGTAAGTCCACAGTATTTATAGTGTTACAGTTTCAGCGATGAAAAGCATGAATTAGCGGAAATGTCATTAATTCTTTCCAGCAAGAATTATTTTACAGTTTGTTTATTTTGATTTATTATCATCGGCTGCTTAAAAATCATCTGCGGATGAAAATAAAAAACTATTTCAACATGAAACTAAAATAATCGATCTGAATACGGCTATAAATTCTGACAGTAGCTATATTAGTGTGTCTGCAAAACAGTTTACCACTCGGAATTCTGAAACAAAAATTCCGTTTTATTTCTGCATTCTGTAAAAGTTGTATCTCTCTCCGTTGCCCTGGCAAATTTCAGGTCCATGGTAAATATCCACACTCAGAATCTGTTTTCACGCTCCATAAAGAGCACTTCATAGATTAACAACAAGTTCATACAAGACCGATCAAATATCAGATATAAAACAGAGCATGTCCAATTGTCTATTATCATGTGCTGGTTGCATACTGGTTAAATATCCAACTTTGGATGAGAACGTACAGGGCTCAAATCCAGTGGTCGCCCCGTCACTTATACAAATGAGGAAACTGACATATAGAGATGCTACTTATGCGGCTGCTACTGCTCCTACTGCTACTATTACTGTTGATACTGCTATTACGGCTGCCACATAATTGATGCTACTGCTGCTAGTGATATTACTACTCGGGTACTAATCTGCTATTGTTGCTACTGCTACTAATCTACTACTGCTGCTACTGCTGCTGCTACTATTACTACTGCTGCTACACAATTGCTGCTACTACTTCTAATGCTGCTATTACTCTACTACTGCTGCTACTGCTACTAGTGCAGCTGTTAGCCTACAACTGCTGTTACAGCTGCTACTGCTGCTACTGAAGCTACTGAAGCTATTGCTGCAACTGTTACTACTCTACAACTACTGCTACAAGTGCTGCTGCTACTACTGCTGCTACACAATTGCTGCTGCTATTGCTTATGCTGCTACTGCTACTAATCTACATGTACTACTCTACTACTGCTGCTACTGCTGCTACTGCTGCTACTGATACTACTTCTGTTACTGCTGCAAACTACTAAAGCTGTTGCTACTGCTGCTACTGAAACTACTGAAACTACAACAGATACTGCTGTTTGCAATTTCGTTCGAAAAAAACCTATCTCGAAGTAGTCGTCACTGTAGAGTCACTAAAGAAACCCGGCGACACGGCAGATGATAGGATTATTCGGGTTTACCGGATCTCCAGCATGTGTCAACCGTAGCAAATCCATTCCGACTTAGAGGGGGAGGATAGAGAGAGCGATAATAGGCGATTAAAACTGATGGAAAGTGGGCGAGACGATGTAGGCTTTCTTAACTTTTTGACCTGAAGAAAAAGAATTTATGAATGTCCTCGGCTGTACTCCTTGCTCTAATGGCAAATATGAGCTTCAATATGAGAGCATCAATTGGGCTAAGATAAAAGCTGAATAAAATTCTTCCAAGTTATTTTTGAATAGCATCTACAATGTATTTTTGAGTACCGTGTTGTGTCCGTGTTGCTGAAGTATACACCAATCATAGATTGCGCGTGTAGAAAGAGGCGACAAAGCACTAAGATACAAACCAAAGTATGAAAGAGCATTCGGTTGGTGAGCGACTAGGCTCCAGAATTTACTACAAAATTTTCTAAAAAAGGGAAACGTCTGAAAAGTGGAAAAGGTCTATTCACAACATCTTCCCTATGGAAGATGTTGATATTAATTAAGAATATACACGCATTATTGTATTTGAGTATAATCACATATATTATGTCAAATTTAAAGTCAGCAATGTTAAACAGATAGACACTGGTTAATTTATATTGCACTCGTTGGCCATACCTATTTTCTCACATTAATAAGGTGATAGCTAAGGTTTTATAAAGGACCCGTCTTGAATATAGCCTAATGAGAGCTTTCAAGGACACTTCAATTGTTGTAACGTCTGCACCCGTTGTGAATCCTAAACATCGTTTCTTCCTCAATAATTTGATTTAAAATTCCAGACAAGTGAAAAACTAGACAATGAAAAGATTTCGCACGGAAATCCTGGCATCCCATATACGCCACTAGAAAGATACATAGTCCTCTCTCTCTCTTTCTTTCTCTCTCTCTCTATCGCTCTCTCTCTCTCTCTTTCTTATAGTGCACTGCCCACGGGTAGGTCCGTGGCATATAACGTCTAAACTCTTCTGTCTTTTCATTTTCCTCTTCATGCTCACTTACGAGACTACGAGTGGATCTTTAAATCATCTAACGTGATTAACCATTAATCTTGGTAGGATCCTGCTTATGATGAGGTGGGCCCCTATGCCGCATGTTAGTGAGCTTCGACTAAAATTTACTGGGCAGGGGCGTCATTCTCTGAGAAAACAATCCTGTTTATCCGGATACATGTATGGCATTGATAATATGAAGTAATCCATTAGAAAGATACAGGTATGGCGTTAAAAATACCTGATAATACACTAAAAATACATTTATGGTGTTAAAATACCAGACATTCCACTAGAAATGTACATGTATGGAGTATAAAAAAATATATAGAAAGAATTGCTAAATTACTTCCCATTGCTTTCATTTAACAGTGAATGACATCATTATTCATTTACTTCACTTATATACTTCTTATTATATTAATTCTTATTACTTAGTCTTATAATTTTAGCAATGGAAATTAAGCAATGTATTAATAATATTAATTATTTATATTATATTGCGGAAGGCAACTGCAATCTAATATAT
>CAJHZI010000534.1:892500-975000 GCA_905160935.1 Enchytraeus crypticus | reverse complement strand
GTTTTGTTCGTTAAGTAGAATAGTTATATTTTAATAAATTATGAAATAGATTCTCTCATTGAGCAGGCTAATAGGAATGGTAATAATTTATAAGACATCAATTTGTGCTGAGTCAGTTATAGACAAGCAAAGTCCAATTGAGAGGAAAGTTCAACTTTTAAATTTCGCAAGTATGATAAGGCAGAAAAGTTAAGTTTCATACACAGGAGCAGTCATATAAGAAAGGCAAAACTGCATACTTAAGCCAATTAGGTATCTTGATAAGAAAATCAAAATTCTACAAATAGGAAGCGTTAATCAAATTCATATAAACGGAAGGTCAAGTTCCATAGATTACAAAAGACAAATTGAATAAATAAGAAAAGTCAAGTTCCATCGGCTACAACATTCACATTTA
The DNA here is from genome assembly GCA_905160935.1 of Enchytraeus crypticus. Taxonomy (NCBI): domain Eukaryota; kingdom Metazoa; phylum Annelida; class Clitellata; order Enchytraeida; family Enchytraeidae; genus Enchytraeus; species Enchytraeus crypticus. Next base: position 974,603 of record CAJHZI010000534.1, on the reverse strand, counting down.
ATTTAATGGATATGAAAGTTACAAAGGTTACAAAAACCAAATTTAATATAAATACGAAACGTAGATTCCATAGAGTACCAAAGCCAAGTTTAGTAGATGAGAAAAATAAATTCCATAGATTAAAAAGCAAAGTTTAATAGACAGAAACGCCAAGTTCTATACATTATTCATGTTCAACAACCACTTTAGTATAACATAAAATACTTTACAAGATGTTCCGGTTGAATGACGAATTCATGGTCAACTGTTCGAAAAGATATCAGGTCAAAGACTAAAACAAATTTAACGTCATTTTCTGATGTCGAAGCCCCGACGGTGACGTCAGTGATGTCAGTGACGATAGTGATATCAGTGACGTCAGTGATATCAGTGACGTCAGTGATATCAGTGACGTCAGTGATATCACTGATATCACTGACTTCACTGATATCGCTGACGTCACTTGACGTCAAGTGACGTCAGCGATATCAGTGACGTCAGTGATATCAGTGACGTCAATGATATAAGTGACGTCAGTGATATCAGTGACGTCAGTGATATCAGTGACGGTTCACTATAATTGAATTCACTACACTTGATAGGCAAACTTATTCATTTTAATTTTTGAACTCAATTAGCTTTTATCTATTTTTTGTCTTTATTTGAGAAAATATCAAAGTACTATTCAATTATACAATAAATGGAAATTAGCTAGATTACTGGGTGGGTACTGGATTTAAACTCTGCGCCTACTAATCCAGAGCCAAATACCTACACGATCATGCAACGGGCTGGTCCATTCTTAAATGAAGCACTGCCTGCAGAAAGACATTAGAGAAAATGATGTAATGTTTATTTTGTATTATAATCATTCTCATTTATAGTAAATATTTAACACTGAATAAAGGAGTAAGACTATCATGAAAATGATGATGATCTTTTCGCTTTCATACAGAGTTAAATATTTACAAGGATGACAAGGATGATCTTTCTCTTTCATACAGAGTTAAATATTTACAGGGCTGATGGGAAAGTTGCTATCGATTTTTTTGAAAGTTATTGTTGTTGTCAAAGAAGATCTCTTTTTCTTTATGTTTAATTTCATAGACTCCGCCATTAACATCAAATTGTAAGGACCGGTACGGCTGGCGCCTGACTAGTTATTAGACGTTACAGGCTGAATGATGCGACTATGTCAATATTTCGTTTATAAAATCATTAAGACGATTGAAAAAAAATGCAAAAGCATTTGTGTACGCCTGTATGGAAAAACTTGCAGACTTTAAAGCCTGCAAGTTTTTGCAGAAACTTTTCTTAAAGAAAATTATCAGTCTATATACATTTTAAATTTACTTTACATAGTGTGAAAAACATCTGGCGCCAAAGATCTGTAACTCCTGTCTTATTTTTTCTTCAGAAATTTAGATTCCATTTTATATATTTTCTACTTCATACTATTTAGAAAACGGATATAAAAATTAACTACTTTTGGTTATTTTTGCGCCATTTATAGTACTTGTAAAAAAGCTGGTAAAGCTACTGCTAAAGTCAGTTTCCTCACTCGAAAGCGATGTCAGTGACCGGTGAGCCCAGGATTTGAACCCCACACACACTGATCCGCGGTCGAATATCTTATAGACATCGACGGAGTCAGTGGCGATGTCGGTAGAAACTCTTTCTTGGATGTCAAGTGTACTGCCAAGTGGCAGATCAAAGATATTCACATTCAGAATCTGCTTCACGCTCCATATAGAGCACTCCATAGATTAAAAAAGTCAATCCCTTCACGAAAGTCAATGCCTTATTTACACATTAATGTATTCTATAGATTGGTAATAATACGTCTTCTGGGGTGGTTTCCCGTTGCCTTTATCAGCTCCTGCCCAGTCGCCTCTTACGACAAGTGCAGTTTACTGTTGGTCTATTCTGCAGCGTCACGGACACAACCCGGGTATAGGAGCAACACCAGTTTGAAACTAGGTCATGCAAGATGTCAATTTTAAATTATAATTTTAGACTAATATAGGGTAAAAGGCAAAGTCCCGCACGGTAGCACACAACTACTGCTACTTTGGTTCAGAATGTTATCAAGCAACTTCAGGAACGTAGAGAAGTAAATCAGGATGGATTTGAGTGGAGAGCGGAGAGAAAATTTGTGGGATCAAGTCGAGTGGAGATTGGATGGAATTCGTTAGGGAGGAATTAGAACGGAGACTTTGTTTTTCTACACTGAAGACCCAACAGATCGTGGTGTAGTAAAGACATGAATGCTGAAGACTGCACGGATCGTGGAGTATTAAAGACTGGAATGACGAAGACTTAATTCAGCGTGGAGTATTAAAGACTGGAATGCCCAAGACTTCACAGATGAGTAGTAAAGACTGGAATGCCCATAACTCCATAGATCGTGGAGTATTAAAGTCTGCAATGCCGAAGACTCCACTGATCGTAAAGAACTGAGCAATGGTCGTAAAGCACAAAGATGAGTCAGATCCGTTGATGCTGCAATTCTTCATATACGAAGATCTAGAAAAAGCTAGTAAAGCTACGGTTAACGTCAGTTTCCTCACTCGAAAGCGATGTCAGTGACGGGCGAGCCCAGGATTTGAACCCCGCACATACTGATCCTCGGTCGAATATCTTACCTTACCGACATCGCCACTGGCTTCAGCCAGTGAATCACTGGCTCCAGCCAGTGATTGGAGATGGGTACCACGGGATTTGTTGTTTCTGTTGTTTGGAACAACCTGCCAACTAGTCTTACACAGTCAGATCTTCTCTCCTTTTAGCTGCAGCCAGTGGCGGTGTAGGTAAGATATTCGTCCGCGGATCAGTTTGTGAGGGGTTCAAATCCTGAGCTCGCCCGTCACTGACATTGCTTTCGAGTTAGGAAACTGACGTTAACATTAGCTTTGCCAGCTTTCTGAGCTTTCAGAGCAAGCTTAAGACAGTTTTAATTGATTAAGCATAGAATTGATTATGTTAGAGCTACTGTGGCTTTTTCCACAGGGCCGCATTAATCTACTTAGTATTATTGTTATGACTATGAATACGATTATTACTATTGCTATTTTCATTTCAATTCGAAATTTCGTTCAGTTACGTATTAAAGAAAAGCCTAACCGCGAATATATACGTTGGGCCTACTTTTTTAAAGAACCAAAAAGATGGAATTAATAGAATGTGCCAGGAAGGAGGGATAGAGAGAGAGAGAGAGAGAGAGAGAGAAAGAGAGAGAGAGAAAGACAGAGAGAGAGAGAGAAAGACAGAGACAGAGAGAGACAGAGACAGAGAGATAAAGAGAGAGTCAGAGAGAGAGAGAGAGAGAGAGATAGAGAGAGAGAGAGATAGAGAGAGAGAGAGAAAGGGAGAGTCTGTCCGGTTTTTATAAAATCTCAGCTTCTGAACTTTGGTGTCTTGGCCCACTTCGAGTTTAAAAATAGCAACATTGATAGAAATCTAAATATAGCATAAACAAAAAATTCCATCACTGGAAATCAATTATGAATTAGGTCGGTTGATGGGATTTTACAAAAGAATTACATTTATCATTTTGAAATCAGCGAATGCTGCCAAATTTTACTCGATATTAGAGGAACTTGACCCGTAATAGTTTCTCGACATAGATATTATCTTCAAAAGTTCAGAATTGTACGTAGGCCCGTTGCAAACCAAATATAGTAAATGAAATTGAAATGATAACACGGTCATCTTCAACAGAATTTTATATTAGATACACAAGATGTATGTATCCGAAGGCAGGATTATTTACACAGACTCCTTAAAGGTTCAACTCAAAATTACAAAACAGATTATATTTGGGTTGAAGTACTTGCCTCGAAGGTAAATGACAATTCGAGAAATACTAAAGAATAAAATGAAAGAGACAGACACAGGGAGGCACATACAGACAAGAAAGAGAGAGAGAGAGAAAAAAAGAGAAAGAGAGTATGTGTGTGTATGTGTGTTTACGAGAAAATTAGGGAAAGAGTGAGTTTGAGCGAGATACATGTATATACATGTAGCAGGCATATGTACGGCGGGATTTAGCGCACTTGGTTTAGTTGCGGGTCAACAATAGTCGAAGTTAAGCGACATCAGCATCGGTTAGTACATGGTTGGGTGACTACCTTAGAAGGCTGAGTGTTGACAACTTTGAATGAAAAAAACATAGGGTGTTGGAAGATACAGATTCTTAAATCGGCGCCGGTTGCAGATGATGCTCCAAAAAAGGCAACGATTACTAATAACCGTGTAGAGAGTGGAGAAAGTGGGCCTTAAACAAGCATCTGTGTTTCCTGACCCAGTGTGCCGTTATGTTATGTGTGTGTATGCATTTACGAGAAAATGATTACGAGAGAGAAATTGAAAGAAAGAGAAAGAAAGAAAGAAAGAGAGCGAGAGATGGAGATAATGTAAGAGAGATCTATGAGAGATGGACGTTGCAAAAGACGCAAGAATTGAACATTTCGCCGCCCGGCTTATAAAGCCCCACAATTTGTTCTACCGCCCCGTGAAGTAGGTTTATCTCCAGGCCACTGCAGATATCAACAGCATTCGAACGATATCTAAATTATTAATGAGGAAAGGAATTAAAGGAACATGACGAAGCTGTGCAATAGAAAAAGGCCAAAATTCTTAAAATAAAACCTGAATGAAGCCTGATGAATAGTCGGGGTGTGGGTGGTTCAAAAAGAAGTAATAGAATATGAATAGAAATAACCAGAATACAATATTAACCAGGCTATTCCATGCAGGCAGCAAATTAATATAACAGTATCAAACTAACATAATAAATCAATTAAGAATATTAATAATATATAAATTGTACTAAAATTGTTATTTTAAAACTTAATAATTTTATTGGAGTACAAATCGTTAGTGAAGATACGAAAGATCATCTAAGATTTACAGATGATAAAGGCATGATTGCTAGTAGCGTAGTGGGTTTAGTGCATTGCTTATTTCAATCAATCTACTAATAAGCAGTGCACGATTAAAAATAGAAAAGCAGCCAATCATATAATAAAATCAATAATCAATCAATATGATATAATAAAATCAATAATCAATCAATAAGAATTTAACGCCCGGTTATTCGCCAAAAGGCAATGTCAGGGACGTCTGTTGCAGAGTCTGTACAAACAGACGCCATTTTATTAGAGCGTAAGGTTGTCGCCAACAGGCTAGAATAGCCTGCCTATCTCTTTCTCTCACGAGCTTTTATTAATTTTATTAGGTGCATAAGTTGAGTAATTTATTCAAAAGTACTTCGAGTAATAATGAAAGAGATATTACAGTAATTTGTAAATCTTTCTAGAGATAAGTCTAGTTCATATTTATAAGGTTTACTTGTAAAGCAGACTCGAATTCAGAATTCATAAATGACAACATATGGCAGTATCATGGTAGAGATGAGAACATGATGAAGCTAGTTAATATTATAATTATTGTTAACATGCAAATAACTGCAATAGCAATCCCTCTATCTCTATCATCTATCTCGTGATCTTCTAAGCGGCACGTCCAACGTACATAAAATTATTCCAATTCACAGGCTGCTTTCAAAATGATACAATCAAAAAGAGCAATCAAATGATTAAACATGCTGATCACAAATGCTGTGCCATTACCGAAGCATAGGCCTATATATAATGCAGCATAGGCCTATATATATATATTGCGAATATACGCTTCTGAGGTTGTTTACCATAGCATTCCTCCTCAGCTTCCAGTTTGACCGTCTCTTACATCACGTGCTATGAACGGTTTATCTATTCCTCAGTGACCAGGACGCATAATATGACGGTCCACTTTGAAATTGATGAATTTTCTGGATTAGGATTTGGGTTTGGGTTGAGTTGGGAAATTTTGAAGTTTGAATCATTTTAGATGTTAGAATTTCAGCCGTTAAATTTGTGTTGATCAATTTTAAAGTACAATTTCATAAATATGCTTGCTACCAGGACACAGCACGGCGATTCAAAGCGGTACTACGCAAACATGTGCGTATGTTCTACATGAGAATATCCAAATTGAGATAAGATTGCCATAGGTTCTACAGTAGGCTATTCTGCAGCGCAGAAGACAATTAGTAAACATACTTGTTATTCTTGACAATTGCTATTGACTATAGTACCTCACAGAGAGCTTAGGATCTTTTGTGCCAACCCTATTCCGGATTATTTGTTTAGTTTCTAGTTAAATACTTAAATAGAAACTGTTAAGTACAAACTAAACTGTTCAGTAGTTAAACTGTTGTTTATTATGACATGAAACAAATAAAAATGGTTGCATTAATAGAAAGGTAGTATAGAAATGTTGTACCTACCTACCAGTAGCAAGTGCACGGCTGTTTATCCTAATTGTAAGTCCCCGCCTAGAGCTGCCGTGTACTGAGCTATGAGTGCTAGTTACTGTGTGAGCACTGGTAACAAGATTGTTGTGTCCGCTGTGACAGTATGGAACTGAATAAGAGGCTGAGAGAGAGAGAGAGAGAGAAAAGAAAGAGAGAGAGGGAGAGAGAAAGAGAGAAAGAGTGAGTGTGTGTTTCTGTGAGCATATACCAAAAACAGAAACCAAGAAAGGAAACTATGTAGCATATGCATTATGTCATGTGTGTAACTATGCGGAATAAAAAACAAAATAAAAAATGTATGTGAAAAAAAGGGAGAGAGAGAGAGAAAGAGAGTGAGAGAGAGACAGAGAGAAAGTGGGGGAGAGAAAAACAGAGAGAGAGAGAGAGAGAGAACAGCAAAGATAGAGAGGAACAGAAAAAGAGAAGAGATATATAGAGAAAGAGAGACTGAGAGAGAGAAATTGAGAGATTGACAGAAAGAGCTAATAATAATGAAAGTTTTCAAAAGAGAATGCAGTCTCAAAAAATAATAAATTTAATCAGAAGAGAATGCTAGATAAATAGATTGAGAGATTTAAAAGAGAAATGCTTCTATTTATAAATAGATAAATAGACAGTAAAAGAGAAGGAAAGAGAGAGAGAGAGAGAGAGCATCTAGATAGAGAAATGTACATGGATAGAGATAAATTACGGAATGAATAGTTAGATATAGAGAAAGTTAAACAAAATCAGCAAGGGGAAGTGGAAAATACTATTAAACAGTTAGTCAGTCTCCCAAATGAAGAGAGATGCAGAGAGAGAGAGAGAGAGAGAGAGAGAGAGAAGAAAGAGAGAGAGAGAGATCTGTTGAGAAAGAATTAGGTTAACGAGGAGGAAATAAGAAGAAAAGCGACCATATTGATCGTGACTCAGTCCAGTGGCAACATTACGGATATAGACATGTGTGCTTACAACTGTTACATGACATTGTGTCCATGTGCCTATGTGTGTACATGTGCCTGTGCGTGTGCCTGTGCATGTGCCTGTGCCTGTACGTGTGTGTGTGTGCGTGTGCGTGTAAGTTTGCGTGTATTCGCTTTCTTATTGGACTGATTTCCAGGATTTGAGGATTTGCACCGTTTTGAGCCTTCTTTTTGCTCACCGGCTTGGACTTGTCTCAATAGTGCCGGATGTTGTCATGGACGACAGTAGCATTGGAATTCTTGTTGTCATGTGCGTGTTTGTGTTAGTGTGTGTGTGTGTGTGTGTGTATGTAGTGAAGTGTAACAAACAACTCCGCATGTTCCTCTGTATTACCGCTCGTGCATATGTTTACCTGTGTGCTTCTTTGTGCTTTTATCTGTTTGAATGCACGTGAACATATATATTTGTAGCCTATGTGCTGGACCTAGGACTTCCAAATAATATATATATATATATATATATATATATATATATATATATATATATATATACGTATATATATATATATATATACGTGTATATGTATAATATGTATAATATGTATATATATGTATATGCATATAGAAAAAAAGTAAACACGCATTATAGTGAAATGATCAACTATGTCGATATCTATCACTCTTAATATCACATGTTTAAACCGTTAGGCAATTTAATCCATTTTCCGTGTAGCCAGTCCAATGAATGTCCGATATTTTACTCTCAGGTCAGCGCGGCTGGAATTCGAACCCACGAGGGTTCAATTCAGCTCAGGATCTGTCATTTAAAACTTCATGACGTTACCCCTACGCTATTGAGACATTCTATGTCATATATGTATATGTATATACATATATGACATAGAATGCCATGTATGTATATGTATATACAGTATGTATGTATGTATATATGTATGTATATTTATATATACACATGTATGTATATATATGTATATATATACGTATATATATATATATATATATATATATATATATATATATATATAATCTGGAAGTCCTTGGTGCAGCACATAGGTATGGCTACTACTAATTTTTAATATGTATCACATGTAGTAAAAAATGCTACATGCAATGTTGTCCACCAGAGAGCTACTTTTAACGAAGTTTTCTGTTGTAACAGCATACTGGTTTAGGAAGCACAGATGCTTGTTTAATACCCATATCCTCCTTATACTCCATGGTTATTCGTTGGCTTTTTATGGCGCATCAATTGCAGCCGGCGCCTATTAAGAATAACCTTCCATCACCCTGGGATTTTTTATTCGAAGACGTCAACACTTGGGTTTCCTTGGTGGTCATCCAACCATATACTAACAGAGGTTGACGTAGCTTAACTTCAATTATTGAAGCGCAACGAGACCAAGGGCGTTAAATCTCGCCGCCAATTTCATCATTTACATTTTATCAGTTTATCAGTTTTTCTGTCTCTTTCAACATTAGATTTTGTGCCATTTTAATTTTCAAATTCACACTCATACCTACATTCCAGAGCATTCGCCATCTCTGGTCCTACTGTTTGGAATTATCTACCTCAGACTACCTGAAAGCTTAATGAGAATTCAGAATTCTCTGATCCCGGCCTTCAGAGAAAGGTTAAAACGGACTCGGTCGGTTTTTAATTACCTGTACTGACGCTACCGTGGCATAGAGTAGCGCCGACATAATTCAACTTATCAATTATTATTTCTCTTTGTGCGCTTCCTACTGGCAGGTCCATGGTATATAACGCCTCCACTTATAGCTATCTTCCGTTCTCCCCTTCTTGTCCATATATGAGTGGATTTTTAAATCATCTATAACCTTCCTTTTGATATACCACTATTCTTGGGAGATTCTGCTTTTGAGCAGGTGGCCCCCTGTACCTTCCTCAGCTTCGATTAACATTTACAGGGCAGGGGCGTCATTCCCTAAGAAAACAATCCTGTTTACTTACTATTATTAGTAAGCTTAGTATAGTGTTATGTTAACCTTAATTTAGATGTTGCTACATGGATGATGCATATGATATGATTCACTCTTCTTTTAGTTAAAATATTCTAAAGCTATGCCTCACTCATAAGGCATTTTCTTTTGTCAAGGTATTAACTTATTGATCTAAGAAGTGCTCCATATGGAGCACGAAAGCAGACTCGATAGTAAAAGTGTGTATCTTGGGCCTGTCACTTGACAGAGAACAAGAGGAAGAGAGAGAGAGAGAGAGAGAGAGAGACAGCGAGAGAGAGAGAGAGAGTGGGAGAGAGAGAGAGAGAGGGAGAGATTCTAACTCTAATAATGCTAATCTGCTCATCCTTGCAAAACATTTCACATCAATTAGTACCAATTAGTCTAATGTGAGAATGCTACTATGTAAACACAGGGGGTAGAAAGGTATATGTCCTTATATCTCACGTTGATTAAACAACGAGAGAGAGAGAGAGAGAGAGAGAAGAGAGAGAGAGAAAGAAGAATAAATAAGGAATGACAGAGATTTAAGGGCAGACAGAAGTAAGATAGGTATATGAGAAAATAAAGAGATGAAAGAAAAATCTATTTATTGCTAGAGTACTTTGACAGTCCTTCGGTAACAATATTGGCGATGTACTTTCAACGTGTAAATCAGTGCACGAACCCATACTACAGCTGCTCTCTCTCTCTCACTCTCTCTCTCTCTCTCTCTCGCTCTCTCTCTCTCTCTCTCTTTCTCTCTCTCTCTATCTCTCTCTTGTCTCTCTCTCTCTCTATTTTTCTCTTTCCAATATTTCTCTCTCTTTCTCTCAATCTTCCTCTCTCTTGCTCTCTCTTCCTCTATTCTCATATTACTCTTTCTGTAGTCCTTCTCAATCTTATATTTCTCTTTCTCTTTCTTTTTCTCTCTCTCCCCCCCCCCCCCCCCCCTCTCAATATCATCCTCTGTTAATATTTCTTGCTCTTTCTTTGCTATCTCCATCTCCATCTCCAATTATATCTCTATTTCCATTTATATGTCTATCTGGTGTAATTTAAAGCCCCAAACTATTACGGTAAGTTATATATTATTGTTACAATTTATTGAAGGAATTGCGATCAATTCCCTAAGTTTCTGCTCAGATTTTAAGATGTTTGACATTAATTGGACCGTCAAAATGGAAAATTCACTATAAACCACCTGACATATATTTTCTCACCGTCTTTATAATTTATCTACCCCGACCATTTGTTTGATCTCCGGACCGGCTTTTAGTTTAGAATCTTTCTTCTCCTCATTGCTCTGTGTGAATTTATCCTTAAAGTACCTCTCGCATTCTGGCATTTTAGTTATCTTAATGATGATATTATTTTGGTTTTGTGAATTGTTATTTTGTGTACTCCAGTTTATAGTGCTTGTTTTACGTGTAGTCTATGCAATCGTGTAAAGTATAAGGATGCGTTTGTCTGACATACCCTATTAAACATTACATCTTACTGATTCGCAGTAATCATGTATGATAATTTCACTACAAAGTGTATTTTATGCAGATTTCATGGCGAAAGCCGTAATTTCACACAATATCTGAATTTACAATTCTGCAATAGCAAAATACAATTAAAATAAAAATGGTACTTCGATTCGAAATTTATTTTCTATAATTAAATAAGCATGCCTGACTTTTTAAAATGATATACAAAATATTTTGCTATATTATTTAATTTCATAAATAATTAGCATTCTCTCATTTATCGACTGCCATTTGTGTGTAATTGAAAAACTTAAAGCCAAGTTTAACGTCAGCTTCCTGCATGGCAGCGTGCCAGTGATGGGGAGATCATAGAATTTGAACCCTGTTCCTACTGAGCCGCTGTCAAACAACATGCCAATATGTTTATTGGCATGTTGTTGCCACCAACTCACTCCGTGAAACGTGTACGTAAAAGTAGATGTACTGTTCAATGTACAATATTTTAAAACAATGACTATGCTGTAGATAGATAGATAAATAAATAAATATATGGCAGATAAAGAAACAAATAGGTAAGTAAAAATATTAAATAAATACATTAGTTAATTAATTAATTGACATAAAGCTATCCTAAATTCTAATTCGGCTTTAAAATTATCTTTAGATCCGGAGTTACTACTTTCCACCGCTAATTTCGGGGTAAGTAGCTGCGTTGACTCTGATAAACGTGACAATTCGGTATATTCTAAATTGTCCTGGACCCGTTGAAGCTCCTGTTGTAGGCCTATAGTTGTGTACACTGTACAAATGAACAGAGTAAAATGTGTATATTTGTATTTAAAAATTGCAAGAATAATTTAAATCAAAATATTTTTATTTATTTTCACTCATTTTCAATGATTTTCAAATTGATGAGCTTCGCAATGTACGACTGTAACTTTATTTCGCGGATCAAAGACATAACATATGGGGGGCCAGGGTTGTTAACCCCCTCCCCCGTCTACCTTACCATATGCTTCATTTAGTTTAACTCCTGTAATTTCTTCAGGGTTTCTATAAGATCTGCCCACTATACTGCGGTATTCCTGCTGATTATATTTTTATCGCTCGTTAAATTTGCAGCCCCAGGCAACGAATAAATGAGGCGTCTCCTCGCCGGCATATTCGCTGTAATTATTTAAAACTAATTTCAGCCAGACAGATGGTATTCACACGCTATTTCAGATTTAAGGAAATGGATTATCTAGGGGTGATTGGGGGGAGGGGGGAGGGGGGTGTGCAGAATTTGGTAGCGATTAAAGAGCGATCCTCGGACTAAAAGTTTACAAACCTAACAAGTAAGTCACTCTCTTAGTGTACTGCCTACTGGCAGGTCCATGAAATATAACGCCTTTACTCTTATTTGTCTTTCGCTTTCCTCTTCATGCCCACATATGTGTGGATCTTTAAATCATCATTAACAGTCCTAAAATCGGCCTGCCTCTGCATCAATTTCCTTCCATTCTTCCTTCTTTGACCTCTTTTAGTAGACTTTACCCCCTCAGAATGTGTCCTATTCAACTTTTTTCCTATTTCTTAATACATCTACAAACTAACTGTACCAACTACTCTCCAGAACTTCCTCACTTGTAGCCTTTTGAGTCCAGCTAATCCTCTCCATTGGACCATTGGCGTAACCACCGGGGGGACAGGGGGACACTTCCCCCCAGAATTTAGACTGGGGGGACATTCATGCAAATGTCCCCCTAGAATTTAGCCTCAAATATATTTACTTTATGTAAGAAATTTCGCGTATTTTCAATGTCGCTCAATAACTGCATGTGTAAGTATTACTAGCATTTATAGGGCCGAGCTATAGATCGAGTGGTGAACTGATACGCTTCCATGATATTAATTAATGATATAGCTGTAGCTATACTGTGTATGCTCGGCCATAGACTCTAATATACTGTCACATAGGCCTACTTTAGTGGGCTATTATATAGGAGACTATAGGGCTGAGCGACTGATTTTAAGTGAGTATGACGAAATATGGGAGGGTGCCAACTAGCCGAGCTAAGGGGGATGAAACTATACTGGCCTATCTAGAGTTTGCGGCTGCATAGACCTATTGTACCTTGAGAGGTCAACTTATCAACAATCGGTAGATGCTCTGTAAAATGTGCATAAATGTTTAGCATATGGAGTTTGTTACAATATAAATTCATAGACAGTAAACCAAGTTCTGCATAATTGCATCATGGATAAATTTATGTTAAAGACCAAGAAATCACGTCTGGTAAGAATTAATACATCACTAATTTCGATTTTGAATTCTGAAAGTTATAAATGAAATTTCATAGTATCGTTCAGAGTTTTGTTAGAAAATCTCGAGGAATTTGTGCACAGCGCTGCTTCTACCGTGCAGGGCAAGGCTACTGCCAATGGATCTATATTTTAAAGTTAAAAGCTGGTAAAGCTAATGTTAACGTCAGTATCGTCACTCTAAAGCGATGTCAGAGACGGGCTAGTCCAGGATTTGAACCTCTCACATACTGATCTGCGGTTGAGTACCTTACCGACATCGCCACTGGCTCCAGCCAGTAGTTGTATTGTGTATGTTAGTGAAACTAAGTTCCCTCCCCCCCTTAACCACTGCTCTTACATACATATTTACACATAGAAATTGCCATGAAAACAATGAAAATATAGTTTAATTTTTTTTATCGGCGGGCCTAAGGGGGGGCAGACTCCCGCCCCCCGTGAATACGCCAATGATTGTGTCCCCCCAGATTTTCGGTCGTGGTTACGCCTATGCATTGGACTATACTAAATATGTCTCGTAAAGTGCTAGAAATCATAGTGAAGGATAATTCGACTATACTATGTGTCTTAAAGTCTGCTATTGCGATTTTATCGCAAACGACTATTTTAATATAAAAGATGTTGATAGATATTATAATGGACGATAATTTTTATTTTAATGTTTTTTTGTAAATTTTACTTGGAACATAATAGAAGCAAGAATTTAATTAATACATGAAAGAAAGTTTAGTTTTTTTCGCCGATGAAAAATGTCTAGATTTTATTACACTGCTCGGCAATACATCAATGTACGTGACAGTTGGCTTCAGCTAGTGACAAATTACCACATGTGACAATCTGCGACAGCTTTCCGACAAGTTACTAGAAGAGAAAAACTAAAAAATAAGTTACATTTAACGTCTTATTTCCTACCATAAAAACACAGAGACTGATCAGCGGGTTTCGAATCCTTAATCGCTTGCTTTGAAGATATCACTTTAGAGGATCTTATTACATGAAAAGTAAAAATAAAAATACGATATAGTTTTAAATGTTCAGGTGAATTTATATATACATACATATATATATATATATATATATATATATATATATATATATATATATATTAGATTTATTAGATTATTTTTATTAATTTCATTGATTTTATTCTACTGAATTTCACTAACTCAAACGTCTCGGTGTGTAGAACGACGAGTGAAGTTTGAAGTTTTATTTTGTGTTACAGAAGTAGTGGAATCAATTAACGTTGTAACGCAAAGAGCGAAATGTTATAAGTTTTATCTGACGAATAAGTTTTCAAAATTAAGCTGCCCATGGTTAGACATAAGAGCTTGATTCCCCGTTCCATAATATTTATTATAGAAATATATTATCATTATCAATATTATATTAAATTATTATTGTAGTATATTGTTATAATGACAATAACAACAACAACAATAATAATAATAATTAATAATAATAATAATATTATTATTATTATATTATTATATTATTAGACTGCATGTGTCGCCTTTTGCAACACATCCAGTCAACGATATAATCATTATTATTTTCAGTTTTATTTTTTGTATTTTTGTATTTTTTGTATTTTTTTAAATTTTCACATCCAGTCAACGGTATTATTATTAATATTATTATTATATATTATTATTAATATTATTATTATATATTATTATTAATATTATTATTCTATTGTTATTATTATTTATATTTTTAAATTAAATAAAATTTATCTCTCTCTCTCTCTCTCTCTCTCTCTCTCTCTTTAATAGCCCTTTGACTTTAGCCGTAGTAAAGATTCTTTCAAAGCTATAAAGGCACCCGAGCACAAGATTTTAATCCTGCTCCTACATTTCCGCAGTCGAAGAACTTATCAATTAAAATACAAATTTTATTGCTAAGTTATTACAAATAATATCGTCATCATCATTATCATCTTCTTTCAATCACAATTTAGAAAATCGTGAAGCAATTTCTGAATTACAAACCGAATGCCCTTCTGACATTGATTTGGATCTTAGTGATTTGTCGCCCTATACGACACATGCAGTGTACGATAAGTTTATTCTTCGACAACCCGGATCAAACAAGATTGACCAAAAAATTAGAAACTTTAACAATGACTTTTACATTTTGAGGGGGCATGTTCCCCCAGCAATGATGTAATGTCAACTTTTTGACCCAAAGTATTAGTGCCCACATTACAATAAGTGCGATCCTCCCTCAAAGTACCACAATGGTACAGTACTTACCTCAAAATGATTAAATCATGGCTACTCTACCGCTAATCGTAAATTGCATAGAAACTGCTAATCCATCTAACATCTCTCGAGTGTTTTGACAAATGACAGGTCCAGGGTGCATATTCCTACACATATGCTGCTATTCGCGATTCTTAACGAACACTCCATTGATCAGCGAATTAATCAATTCATAAAACTCAAGGCTACGCCTTATCCGCACCGAAATGCGGCCAATGGCTTGGGAATAATAAGGCTTCTGATGTAGTTTCCCGTTGCCTTCCTCAGTTCATACTCAGTTGCCTCATTCGACATGTGCAATTTACCTTTGGTCTATGCTTCAGTGTCACAGCCACAGCACCATCTGATATAACTGTGAGATATTCAATCTGTTTAGAACAGGATGTGTCTGAAAACTGGAATGAACTGAGATATCATTTCACACTTTGGAGTCAGGAAAAAGAACTCTCGTGATTGAGACGTATAATTCTAATCCGGCTAGCTGTAGGATTAGGGTCGTAATAGGGTCGTGTGTGGTCGAATGGGTTCGTCACGAAGGGTCATAAAGTCTAAAGACACGCCTGCTTCAGTTGCATTGCATCCTCAAGCGTCATCTATATGTATATGTATACATATATATATATATATATATATATATATATATATATATATATATATACTGTATATATACATGTATATATAATATATATATATAATATATATATGTATATTGTAGCAAATACGTGTTATTATAGTATTTGCTGTTTTCTTAGTAGCAACACTGTCGTAGTTCAATCTACGATACTTAGATCTTTAATTAGTTGACTTCGGATGTAACACGATAGAATTCTTCCTTACTTCTTGCGGAGACCCTGACCTGAACACTTCTCCTGGTGTTAAGAAGATCGAGACGTTGAGAGAGAGAGAGAGAGTGACTTTTATCCTGTGTCTTCTGTGACTTCTTAAGCTAAGTGTACTTGTATACTTGTGTAGTATAGCGTATTTGTGTATAATAAAATGTGGAGTATTTTATTATGAGAACAAGTCGCCATATTAGTATTCAATATTGAATAAGACACAGAGAAATTCTTGTGTAGAATTTGGAGCCAATATTCAGATATTAATTTCACCGTGATAACTGAGGTAGTATCAACTTGTGATATAGTGAATATATCTGAAATATCCCTAGACTAAAAATTATAGAAAAACACCTCATTATTACAATATAATTATTATATATAATGTATATATATATATATATATATATATATATATATATATATATATATATATATATAGTGTATATATATAGATCTATATATATCTATATATAAAATTATATATGTATATATATATATATATATCAATATATAAAATTATATATATTATTATATATATTATATATAATTATTATATTATATAAATTATAAAATTATATATGCATATAATATATATATATATATATTATATATATATATATATATATATATATATATAATATATATATATATATATATATATATAGAGAGAGAGAGAGAGAGAGAGAGAGAGAGAGAGGTTGTAAGAAAGCCTGAGCTTGTAAAAAGCCAGAAAAGCTAAAGCCAAGTTACACGTCAGTTTCAATAGAATGTCAGTGACTTGAAGAGCACTGGATTTGGAATCAGAACTACTAACCCGCTGTCGAGCTACTTGCCAACAAGCTACCTGTTCAGTTCTTGTAGCTAACAAATAATCGTCCATGATTATACCGGAAAAGGAAAAATCTTTCAGTAGACTGTGGTATGCCTTCACGATTATCACACTTCTCACTAAAGTTTGAAGAAGGCTCTGCTATAAGATAGAGCTGTTGATCGAGGGATTGCACTTTAGACATTTGAGAAAGCAATTGCTGGCTGTGAGAGGATTTGGAAAACTTTAAATGGGCCTACCATGTATGACAGAAAGCTAATGAGAGAGTGAGAGAGAGAGACAGACAGACAGACAAACATATATTGATAGAGACAAAGAGAGAGAGAGTAGCAGATGAACAGACAGACACAGAGAATAATAGAGAAAGACACACACACACAGAGAGAGAGAGAGAGAGAGAAAGAGAGTGATAGAGAGAGAGAGAGAGAAATATATAATTTGTCAGATTCATAAAATAAACATATAATTTGTCAGATTCAGATGATAGATATTCTACATCAGAATTTCTTCATTAGATTTTGTCGAAACTTTAATTTAAACTTTAATTTTTCCTTTAAAATTTATCTCAGCCTTCCACAAGCCCAAGATCTGCATTACACCTCCGTGCAGCATGAGGCTGGAGTTTCTAGTTTGTTAGAATCGCGCCGTGCTTGCATGAAAGTAAAAAGCTAACGTTAACGCCAGTTCCTCACTCGAAAGCGACGTCAGTGACGGGTGAACCCAGGATTTTAACCCCGTACATACTGATCCCCGGTCGAATATCTGGCCGACATCGACACTGGCTCCAGCCATACAAAGATTCTGTTCAGTGCGAAACGGACGTTAAACAATAGCCTTGTTCATTTTGTCATGTCACTGGCAGACTTTTGAGACAGGAAATCAACGCTAAACTTGGCTTTAGAAAGCTAAGGTTAACGTCAGTTTCCTCACTCGAAGGCGATGTCAGTGACGGGCGAGCCCAGGATTTGAAACCGCACCTACTGATCCGCGGTCGAGTATCTTACCGACTTCGCCAATTTTTTTAGCAACAAATCTTTCTCTCTCTCTCTCTTTTATGCACTGGCTACTGGCAGGTCCATGATATACAATGACTCCAATATTCTCTAACTTCAGTTTTCCTCTTCACGTCTACATACGAGTGGGTCTTTAAATCATATATAAAATTCCTTTTGATATACCATTATTCTTGGGGGATTCTGCTTATAACGAAAGCAACAAACAGCAACAAATAGCAATCATCTATTTTAATTAGTTAGCTATTTTTAGCTAGACTTGGTTCAGCAAATAAGACGCCATAGACTGTATTTAGTATTTTTTCCCAAGGATCATTATCTTCTTTCCTTGAATCCCAGTCGAACCAGAGTCGAGATTAGAAGATTTTGCAAGCAACTTATGGAGCCTAGGCGCTCGCCAAACTAATACCATTTTTAACGTTGGTATTTTATTAATTTGTTAAAATATTTCTGTAACAACATATTCATCTGCGGATCGGTGTGTGCGGGGTTCGAGTCCTGGGCTCGACGTTAACATTAGCTTTACCAGCTGATTTAACATAGTCTATATTACTGTAACTGTTATTAATGTATTCGCAACATTAAATTTTTTTTATTTCTATAATATAAAGGAGAATTTTTAAATGCGATAATAGCAAGCCTAATTTAACAATGGTCTGTACTCCGCAGGACTGCGTTTCCATATTCTATATCTGATTAGCAGTTCATAAAATTTTAACAACACTACAAAACAAAATCTTATGTAATAAATAACTTTTCTAAAAAGCATAAACAAAAATGAATAAATAAACCAAAGTGCTTTTCACCTGCAGTAAATGCATTGAATTGCAATTACATAGTGTATTACTGTTGTCCATGACAACATTAAGTTCTATGGTACCAAATCAAACCGATGAGCAGAATGTGGGTGGTCAATAAATGGTGCGTAATCAGTCCAAGGCAAACTTAGTCATGGGTCACCTAAAAAGGTTGAAAACTGCTAAGGCTGGATTTCAAAATTTGAAAACCGTTCCACTGGAAGTGAAAGATTAGAGGATATATGACAGCCTCCGCGTTGTCTCGTATAATGCGTCGAGAATGACGTTAAGGAGATAAGAAGAAAATCAGGGCTTCTTTCAACTGTAATATGCGACGATTTTTACGCCTAAAGTTTATTTAGTAATCCAGACAGAGAGAGAGAGAGAGAGAGAGAGAGAGAGAGAGAGATAGATGGTCAGTTTAAAGCTACGCAATACTTTATCTTGATACATAATATCTACATTCATTTTCGTTGAACAGACAGAGTTGGATCTAACCATTTTCACGCTTTTTATGTGGCTTGATTAGGCCTAATAATTGTGAATTCCACATAGGAACATGATACGAGTATAGTAGACCCTTTGAGAGAGACTGACCTCTAAGTATTAATTAACTGGCTGTGTGTTGATTGATTGAATCAATCTTAAAGCGATTAATCGATAAATTGACACGTGACTGATACCGCTTTAATGATTTACTATTTTGCTGATTGATAGACTAACTGATTAAGTAAGCAATCAATAAATAAGGATATCAGAGACGTCATTGAGTGATTGATTGATTTATCAATCAATCTATCAACAAACAATCCATCAATCAATAAAGAAAATTTAACGTCAGGGACGTCCTTGGTTGATTGAAGAAATGACTGATTGACTGATTGATTTATTATCGGCTTAATTATTAATATTATATTATATTATATTAATATTATTCGACTGATTGATTGGTTGCTTTAATTGCTCAGTGTTTGAATTCTTAACGGAAGCCCTTGCGGACAATATAAAATGATGCTGCCTCTTATCTGACTCCGTCACTCTCATCATCACCCGTCTTGAATATGAGGATTATCTCACGAGATATAGTCCTGTAAGTGACGATAACCATGACGACGAAGATGATGACGATGCGTATTATAATGTTGAAAGTTATGATGATGACGATGATGATGATGCTTATTATGATGTTGACAGTTACGCTGATGATGATTAGCATGCTGATTATAACACCGATGATAATGATGATTATTATTATTATGATAACGACGATGATATAATGATGATGACGATGATTATGATAACGACGCTGACTGTGATGATGGTTATGATGATGACGATGATGATGGTGATTGTGATGATGGTGATGATTTTGATAGTGACGATGATGATGACAATGATGAGTGTGACGATAATGGTAGTGAAGATGATGATGGTGTTGATCGTGACGACGACGATGATGATGATTGTGCAAATGAAGATGACTTTTCCGTGCTATAGGCTACTTGGGCCATGCGTGTGCTCTACACAGTGCACATGCACTTGATATGCTCTACACAGTGCACATGCACTTGATGTGTTCTGCACAGTGCACATGCACTTGATGTGTTCTACACAGTGCACATGCACTTGATATGTTCTACACAGTGCACATGCACTTGATATGCTCTACACAGTGCACATGCACTTGATGTGTTCTACACAGTGCACATGCACTTGATGTGTACTACACAGTGCACATGCACTTGATGTGTACTACACAGTGCGCATGCACTTTATGTGTTCTACACAGTGCACATGCACTTCATATGTTCTGTGCTGTGATCTGCACAAATGTTTTATCACTAGCTTCTTAAGCAACGATCGAGCAGGGACCTAGCAAATTCTCTAAATCCCGCTCACTCCCTATCAATCTCTCTCTCTTCTCTCTCTCTCTCTCTCTCTTTCTCTCTCTCTAATGTTTTTTCAGAATGGAAGGTTCAAGCAAACACACATACACACAGTTTGTTTACCCTATTTCTCAACCTCTTTCTCTCTCTCGCCCTCTTTATGTCTAGCGTTCTTCAGAATGGCAGGTCCAGGGACAAATATATGCTCACAGTTTGCTATCACACTCGCTAAGGAGTGCACCATCGATTGACAAGCTTGATATAATCCCGGCCACGCTCACTCATGGCAACCCAAATCTTAACTAAAACCATTAAATATTAAATAATCTCAACAAACGCCAAATGCTCTCAGGATCACCAAAATTATTAATGTTATTTAACAAGAAAAGACTCTATAACATCATTATCAACGACATACATAATAAAAGTTAATTAACTAGAAAGTGTCCAAAAACGACAATGCTAAGAAGCCAAATTGTTCGCATAGTGAAATATGAGACTGGTTTCGGTTCAGCAGAAAAATAATAATTTTTATCACCAGTCCGGCACCGTTTAGGATCTCCTTTCCTTCTCTTCATCACAAGTTCTTTTCAAATCGTTTGGGTGAATCAATTTGTAGTGACAAGAGGAGATAGGGGACGTCCCTGACATCATCCCTGAATGAGAAATTTAAACTGATAAACCCATGGTGGCTCTCGATTGAGGTATTCTGTATAGTAACAGATTAATACAACCTCAACGATTGATTGATTGAAGAAAACACATTGAGAGGCAACACATCAAACAGCTGTGACGAAATTAAATAGATTTATCAAATCAAACATTACATATTTCGTATATATCTCTCTCGTAGTGCACTGCCCACTGGCAGGTCCATGGTATATAACGTCTCCACTCTTCTCTGTCTTCTGTCTTCCTCTTCATTTCGTATATATATATATATATATATATATATATATATATATATATATATATACGAAATGAAGAGGAAGACGTTCATTTCGTATATATATATATATATATATATATATACGAAATGAAGAGGAAGACGGAAGATATATATATATATATATATATATATATATATATATATATATATATATGTTTGTATATGTATATACTACATATAAGGTATATCTAAATATACATACATGTACATTGTATACGTATTATATAATCGTATAATATATATATATATATAGATATATAATAAAAATTTATAACATATATATGAAATAGCAACGATATGAAACTTTATAATGAAGATAATAGACAAGATGATCTAAAGGCAGACAATCATTTTATTAATACGACAGAGCAAATCGACGTTAAATAACCATCAGTAACAACATTGGATCTCACACCTCAAATCAAATAACAACTTAGCTAAAAATAGCTCAACTTCGTTAGAATTTTCACAACTTAGACAAAAATAGCTCAACTTAGCTAAAAATAGCTCTACTTAGCTATAAATAGCTCAAATTAGCTCAAAATAGCTCAACTTAGCCGGCTGTTACTCAGTTCTTCCGTTACTACAAATAATCAAAATGTATACATAATAACATTTAAAAAAGATTTTAACACTGATAAAAATAATTACAAACAAAATCCCCACCCCTTCTTTCTCTTTCTATCGTGTTCTTATAAGTAGCAGGGTTTGTACAATATAATTCTATTCAAAATTCGCTTTCATCATGCACTTAAAATACGATATACATTTATTATTATATACACTGTATACGCGTAATTATATATATATAACAGTATAATTATATGATTTATATGTGACACAATTACTACTACCTAATAATTATTATGCCCATACATATCGCATGAACAGGGAAATGTGATACACCCTTAATTAAATACTCAAGTGTATGCTATTGACATAATAATAATAATAAAGGTTTAAAGCCCGTTTCCTCTACAAGGATGATATCAGGGACGAATTATATTTCGATTGTATTACTATATATTCATATTTTCAAAATAATATTAATTTATCAATAGGTAGACGTCACACCCGACTTCACACATACTGACGTCACAAATATTGACGTCACACATACTGACGTCACAAACACTAGCAGACAGTTGATTCAGATTAGCTGAGCTTAATAAAATTTATTACCAGAAACCAGTGGCTCCTTACTTATCAGAAACCAGTGGCTCCTTACTTATCAGAAACCAGTGGCCCCTTACTTATCAGAAACCAGTGGCTCCTTACTTTTCAGAAACCAGTGGCTCCTTACTTATCAGAAACCAGTGGCTCCTTACTTATCAGAAACCAGTGGCTCCTTACTTATCAGAAACCAGTGGCTCCTTACTTATCAGAAACCAGTGGCCCATGATTATCAGAAACCAGTGGCCCGCTGATAATCAGAAACCAGTGGTTCTTTTCACATCAGAAACCATTGGCCTCTCGTTTAACAGAAACCAGTGACCTTTTGCTTATTGAAGAGCCTGTTACCTACTCTGTCACCTGCCAGCACAGTTACAACGACAGTTTTCTACGATGAATTAACTGATGATCCTATCCGTATATACTGCCCTCGAAAGATCCCATCATTGTACTCTCACTGACAGACAAAGACCAAAGATCCCCCGCTGAGCCGCTCTGCCTTCGAGCCTTCTCTAGAAGATCATCCGGTTTCAGCGCTTTCACCAGGAACGGAACCTCTTTCCATCTCTTGTAGATATTCCGCTGACCATCGGGATCGACGAGAACGAAACTGCAGACCTTTATCACCGGAAACGACACGTTCTTGTACAGGGCCATAATTCCCCAGTCCCAGTTACAGCGCTTGCAGTAGATCTTCCCTGTCAGCTCGAAATTCACGAACTTCTTCTTTTCCGGATGTGGTCGAATCTGAATCCGATCCAGATAGTCGTCGTCAGTGATCACGTGGTGGGAGTCCTCGATTTTGCGGATGTCGCGCGAGAACGCTGCGAAAGAGTCGCACTTGTGGCAGCGAATCTCGTAGTTGTCGGTGACGAGTTGAGCCTGATTCAGACGTTCGCTCAGAAGCTTGCCCCGGCTCGCCATCTGTCGTTCCACTCTCGCTTCCTTCTGGAATCCGACAATCTTCGATCTAATTTCCTCCTCGCGCGTTTCGTTGATCTTGTCGATCGCTTTCGTCATCAGACTTTCGCGAATCTTGTTGCACTCTTCTTTATTGGCCGTCCCGCGACCTTTCTCGGAGACGAGGACAAACTGAGAATCCATGTCTCTCGCTCGGCCTCTCGATTGCACTCGAGCGATCTGATTGGTCACATGTTCGTAGCGGATGACGAAATTGCACTTTTGTACGTCTAGACCTTCCTCTGCAACCGAAGTGGCTATTATGATCTTGTGGACGCCATCTTTGAAATACCGGAGAACGTCCTCCTGACGAAACTGCGTCATTCCAAACTTGTTCGACGGAGCGTTCGAACCGACGAGATTGTGCGGATTGAGCTGCCGCAATCCTTCCGTCGCTTTCATCCAGTTCATCAGCGCTACGGTCAAATCCCTCGTCTTGCAGAAGATAATACCCCGAGAGTCCGGTTTCATCTGATAGTACCGCAGGATTATCTTCCTCAGGTGATCCAGTTTGGGGTTTTCGTACTTCGGGTCCATGCTGACCAATCGAAGCTGTTCTTTCTTCGCTTCGAAGAGCTGCCGCAGCCAGACATCAGTGTCATCACTGTACGGCTTGTAGTCGGGCTGAGATGGCACAACGTTCTTTTCGAGGAACTCCAAGGCATCTTTGGTTCGGCAGTCGGCATTGATGAGCAGCGCGCGGTTGTAGAAGTCGAGATGCTGAAAGCAGGCTACGAAGAATCGTCGGATTTCCTGCCGGTAGATGGAAGCGACCGGCTTGTCGAGCTTGTGGATCCATTGGGTGTAGCGGTCGCTGCCCCGATCCATCGGTGGCTGAAGCAGATCCCGAAATCCGCCCCCCTCCGACTCTATTTCAGAAATGAATTTGTCCGATGCTTTCATTCTTTCCTCAATTTTCATCATTATCTGAATAGTATATAAAAATTGAGCATAATTATATAGTATGAATAGCATACATAGATTTAGTAGATTTGAAGAGAATAATTTCAATAATAATTATAATAATAATAATAGTATATAGAAATGCACTTAATTTAAATTAAATTAAATCACATTACAATTCAATTAAATTTTAGTTAGATGTGGTAACCTATGGGAATCTATGACTTGGGATGCTGGATGATTCGATAACTAACTTATATGCTGATATGAAGAAAAACAAAAGACTAGAAATAGGTGGAGTTATATGCCATGGACCTGCCAATAGGCAGTTCAGTAAGAGAGAGAGCTGATAAACTATAATATTATTCACAACTTGCAATTTAATTTAGATACTTATTAAAATGTAAAATGTTTTAAATGCTGTGAACTTTCCTTCATTTAGGGTTCTGGGCTAGACTGGTATAATTATTGCTGGGTAAATCTCTAACATACCCTTGTGATCGCAAAATTTTACAACACATTTCATAATTTGATTTTCTATATTTTGGAATTTGCACCGTTTTTGGACCTTCTTTTTGCTCGCCAGCTTGATTTTGTCTCAATAGTGCTCGAGGTTGTCATGGATCACTGCAGCACTCTGTTATGTTATGTTATAATTAAAAACCAACTCATCGCTACTGTGATAATTTAGCATAGAGCGGTGCTTTATAAATATACTTACTATAGATTACTAGATGTACCTGTGTGAAAAAATGCGCACATAAAAAATTACCACTTTTAACAGAACCTGGATTTGAAATCGAACCTCTCAATCCGAAGGTGGACGTTCTAGCAAATTACCATACGACTCTCACGAAATCAATATACAGAAATTTCTAATATTTGAAAAAGTTAATTTAATTCTAAATTCTAAATAAAACGATTTGATGAAAATTATACTTGTCAAGTTACATGTATATAGTGAACAAACAACAGAGCTGTTATTAACATCAATATTTAGGAACTATAAATATGACGGTGTGATTAAATTCAAATATTTATTCGCCATAGACTTATAATCGTCAAATAACAGGGCTGTGATTATGAAATGGAAAAATCTAATGAAAAAGAAAGAAGAGCTTTCAAAGCAGTCTCAAAGACCAGTTCCGATATACACAGCCATAGAAATATTATTGGCAAATGCAAAACTATATATTTTGAAATTACCTTAAAAACTAAAACTAAATTTAGTTTAAATTTAATATTAAAACTAAAATTAACATAAAAAGTAAATATTTCAAAATTAACATATAACATATAATTAACGACACGTATAAATAAGAAGTTATGGATAACTAAGTAAGAATAATGGTATAAATGTATATCAAAAGGAATGTTATAAATAATTTAAAGATCCACTCATATATGAACATGACGAGAAAGACGGAAGATAGAGATGAGTAGAGGCGTAATATATCAGGGACCTGCCAGTAGGCAGTGCACTAAGAGAGAGAGAGAGAGGATAACTAAACACAATACACTATTAAACATGCACTTAGTGAAAACAAGTGGAATCTACCTGAGAGATGCTATTATTGAAGGGATCTTTGACAGGATCTCGACCCTGAAGCTCTGTCACTCCCTCCTCTGGTTTATTGACGTTTCGCTCCAGCTCTTCCAGATTTCTGCGCACGGTGCAGATGTGCGGCGTGTGCAGGTTAGCGCACAGTCTAAGCACATTGTCCACAGCCTGCGCGAGAGACTTGGATTTACCAACACCAATAGACGCAGTGAGGCCAACGACCTGCGATACAGAAATAGTCAATAGTCAATCAATAGGTGAACCGTGAAAAGTTGAGAGATGAACAAATCAATAAGTTATAATTGGTTAATCAATCAATCAACCTATCAATAATTGTCAATAGTAAATAAATCAGTGAAATGTAGACAGATCAATAAATTGATAAGCTCCCTGACATCATCCTTATATGAAGAAAAAGACGCTAATTCTTTATTATTCATTATTATGATAAATTAATAATTGGTTAATCAGTCAATCAATCAACCAATCTATCAATCATTCTATCAATCTCACTCAGTCCATCAATCAATCAAACAATCTATCAATCATTCTATCAATCTCACTCAGTCCATCAATCAATCAAACAATCTATCAATCATTTTATCGATCTCAATTAATCAATCGTTCAATCAGTGTTTAATCAGATCGTTCAATCGGTGTTTAATATAATCCGTCAGTTATTGGATCAATGCAAGAATTAATAAAATTCATCAAGCAATGGTCACAATAAATAAACCATGCAAAACAAATCAATCAGAACTTGTTTTAACAAATTACTAGAAATGAATTTGCAAATTCATTTCTAGTAAATTGCTAAAACTAAAGATGAGAGTTTCTCAACAAAAGACATTCATTTCCAGCTCTCTTATCAGTAAAGGACATTTATTTCCAGTTCTCTTATCATTCAAAGACATTTATTTCCAGTTCTCTTATCAGTAAAAGACATTTATTTCCAGTTCTCTTATCATTCAAAGACATTTATTTCCAGTTCTCTTATCAGACATTTATTTCCAGTTCTCTTATCAGTAAAAGACATTTATTTCCAGTTCTCTTATCATTCAAAGACATTTATTTCCAGTTCTCTTATCATTCAAAGACATTTATTTCCAGTTCTCTTATCAGTAAAAGACATTTATTTCCAGTTCTCTTATCATTCAAAGACATTTATTTCCAGTTCTCTTATCAGTAAAAGACATTTATTTCCAGTTCTCTTATCAGTAAAAGACATTTATTTCCAGTTCTCTTATCAGTAAAAGACATTTATTTCTAGTTCTCTTATCAATAAGACATTTATTTTCAGTTATTTTGAAAATTCCTCACTTCAGAGCTACAATCAAATTACAACAAACCTGCGGAAGATTTGAGGCACTGCGAGAGCGTCTCAAGATATCACCAGATGGCGTCGAGTCAAACATCTCGTCTATGTAGTGACCCATGATCGTGTTGTACGTGTGAGACTTGGTAGCGTGATGACATTCATCGAAGATAAGCAGCGTAAACACGGACAGCGAAGGTATGTCCTCTATAGCGAGAGCATTCTGAAGAATCTGAGGCGTCATAACGAAAATATTGTACAGTGGCAAAAGCTCGCTTAGCGGCACTTTGCTTTCTTGATCGCCACTAAGTCCGATAGATTTGTACTGTGGAAGGTAACGTTCAAACTGTCGCAGTTGTTGATCCACCAAGGCCACTGTAGGGACAAAGAAGACAACCTTAGGTTGATCGCCGTAGGAAAACTGCTGGAAATGTCTCTGAGCTATTGCTAGAGCCACGTGGGTTTTGCCACTGCCCGTTGGAGCCAGAATTATACAGTTCTTGCCTTCCATGGCCATTTGCGCAAGTTCCGCTTGATAGCTTCTTAACTGGAGGGCATTTTCATTTGCCTGAGGGATGCTCGAAGTTGCGCTTTGAGAATTTAATGATTCTTGTGTACGTTCACTCGTTAAAGTTGTATCCTCGTCAGCATCAATGTCATACGGAAAACTTCTAGCAGAGTTTCTTGATGAGTCCACTTCACAAGTGCCTATTCCTTCGGATGATGCAATCATCGGCTTTTTTATCCAAGATATTTCGAGGCTAACCTTATTTCCCATATATTCCTGCCCGTTAAATATATCAATTACCCTCTCCGCAAGACTCTCCTCCACAAATCCCAACCGGGCTGTTCCATTCGGAATATTAGTGAGAGGATCAACGCCTAAAATAGCACAGGGTCTTCCAGTGGAATCCCTTTTTAAAGGAATATCTCCGTCCATGCTGAAATGTTTGATGATTTCAACAACGGATGTTTCCAGAGGTAAACCATGAATGAACACAGTATCGTGTTGATACTGATACTCACCAGCAGGATTGACGGCTTTTCGGATATTTTCCTTTCGAGGTTCTTCCTTCTTGACAGATCCTTGAATTTTGCTGGAAGAACTCCGACTCGACAGCACAGAGATATTATTGGAGCAGGTGAAGGCTGAGTTTACATTATTAAGATTATTGGCGCTCCCTACACTACCCCTTTCGGATCTAAAGTCGTAGCTCTCAGAGATCTGAGAGGCATCATCTGGTGGGCCTTGTAGATTTAATTCAATTGCTTCTGGATCTACAGCACCATCCACTTGCATAGGTCTAATGTTTTCACGAGAAACACTCGAACGTTCTGACTGAGCCGCACGCTGAAGAGGCCGAGTTGAGACTCCAAGAACTTTTGGACTTGTTGTCCTGTTCTGTGAGCCGGAAGCTTCCATTGCGGCATTCTCCAACCCTTCACCCGACACCCGTTGTTCACTTGAGCAGGATCGTATTACAGCCGCAACACCCATCTTCACCCGCTCTGCTTTTTGATTGCCTTCAACGGTCTCGATATTCTTCTCAAACGATTTTTCATCACCCGACGATCCGTTTAGATTAGCACCAAAGAGGTTTCCACTTGGTTCACCGCTAACTTCGAAATCCATACGATGCTCTCTTTCAGAGCATGGATCTTCCAAGTTCTTTAGTTTCTTCGGATCACTTTCGTAAAAGGCTTCATCTGCTATCAAGTTTGGATTAGAATTCATCGCGGCCATTTTTGCAAGTTTATCGCGCAGCTGAGATAACGAATTTCCCTTAACAGAAATCATTTGTTGGCCTATAATTGTTTTACATTTCCTTAAAGCGTGTACAAAATGTAGAAACCAGTCTTCTTTCTTCTTCGGTAGAGCAAAAATCAATTCCAACATCGCATCGACGCCATGGCTATTCATGATTCTCTTTTCGTCAAATTTTCCTATGGCGCCGACCCGCACCAACTCAAGCATGATTTCCCTGGCATCGACATCACTTACTAACTGTGGAAGAAATATTGTTATCAACTGTCTTCCTATCTCATCGTCCGGTACATAGTTCATTTCAAGCTTTCGAGCTAAATTATCAAAATCTGCACTTTTTAGAGCTTGAGTGAATTCTTGAAACCAGCCCTTTCCCCTTTTTTTAATTTTGTCCTTTTCATTTAGTAAAGTCTGCAGAAATTTTATATTGGCACCTTGACAATCTGTCTTCTCCAAGTTCTTCAATTCAGCCAAAAGGGGTAGTTCTACAAAGGAAGCCATATGCATATAGACTAAACTGGCCCTCATATTCTCAATCAGATCCACTAGGTAAATATTTATTACTTGTTCGTAATACATATCATCACCTGCGTGACTATCATTCTGCATCGCCATCTTGCAGTGAAATATCAACTATTTCTATATTGTCCTACGTGGTAAAAACTGAAAGTAGAACTATTAAATTATTTTTTTATTAACTATATTCTATTACAGTATATTTGCAGTAAGTAAATGTGCATAATAAGGGTAAAACATAACTTCATAGCTAGTTTATCTGTTTAAATTTATTCAAAGTTTATCACAGCTCCATCTTGCTTGAAAGAAAATAACTGTTCAGTTCATCGTTCTAGGCTTTAATCTGAAACAATCAAAACAACGGTTTTATTAAACTATTGTTATTATTATTATTATTATTATCTTTATTAAATTATTATTTTGTTGAACTGAAAGAGCAATTAACAGTTTCACTTCAAACTTTCATATTAATAGGGGTGTACCAGATTTGATATTTTTAAATCCGCCAGAACCGGATTTCAAACACAAATCCGGCCGGAACCGGATTTGACGTAGTTATTTAGTAATATTATTAAAAACCTATATAAAGCCAAAGTTAATGTCAGTTTCATATCTCAAAAGTGGTATCAGCAACATACAAGCCCAGAATTTGAACCCCGCACATACTGATCCGCAGTCGGAAGTCATTATCATAACTAAGTTATTAACTAGGTTATCAGCGTTTGCTCAATCAATCATCATCATTGAACTATTCAGTATGTCATAAGCGAATGTTCAATCAAGTTGTTCAAACATCATGTAGTCATTAACAGGCTCAATAAAATCATCATCATTGAATAATTAACTAGGTTATTAATATATGCTCAATCTATTCATCATAATTAATCATTAACAAGGCTACCAATTTATGCTCATTCAGTCATCATTATTAAGTCATTTAATTAATTACAATATATATTTATCAGTATAAGCTCCATCAAATCATCGTCATGAAGTCATTAACTGTCTCAATCAAATAATCATTTAATTATTAACTAAGTTATCAATATATAACTTTATCAAAGCATCACCATTTCGACATCAACTAGGTTGTTAATGTATGCTTAATCAAAAATTATCATTAAGTTTTATGTTCTTCTTCTTTGAGGTAAATTTTCAGTAAATTTTGAAATATCAATTTATTATTGATATTTCGAATCCGGCAAAAAATCTGACCGGATTTGGCAAAATTTTCCGGAACTGGATTTGCAAAGAGTGTCGAAATCTGATCAAACCAGAATCCGGTACACCCCTAATATTAACATAACAACAGTGCAATCCAACAGACATGCTTTGATAAAACAGTATTTTTTTACTTTTCTTGATATACAACTTTTCAGAGTTGTAAAATAGATGTGTGAATCTATATTTAATTAAGTTTTCTAGGATATAAATGTTAAGATTACATGAAAATATTCCAATAAGAAATGCCCCTACATATAGAGTAATAATTTAATAAATTAATTAGATAATAAAAATTTAAGTATATTAGATATCAAATTCAATCTTGGAGATGATGACGTGTATGACTCTGTGATGGATCATGAAGTTTTAAATGACAGACCCTGAGGTGAATTGAACTCTCGTGGGTTCAAATCCCAGCCGCGCTGATCTGAGAGTAAAATCTAGGACATTCACTGGACTGGTTACACGGAAAATGGACTAAATTGCCTAATGGATATAACATGTGGTATTAAAAGTGATAGATATGAACGTAGTTTATCATTTCACTATAATGTGTGTTATTATTATTATGGATCGAGATCAGTGGAAGTACAGAGTTGGAGAGATAAACTACTCTAGTATCTGCAAAGTGACACCAAATAAAAATTGATATTTAATTTTGATGAAAACCTGGTGAATATATTGCAAATTCTAATTTATAATAACAGGCTATATCTGAGTTTAATTTTACTACAATACAGAACAAATGTGATTGAGATAGCAAATGAAGTAAGCCTAAATAATCGATCAGAAAACTAAAACCTTAAACCAAAACAGCTAAAACTAAACTTAGAAAAGAAACTTAATTTCAACTTTGCATATACAATACTTTATTTCGCGTCTATCATTCTTACGCAATTCACTGCATTACACAAAATAATACACAAAATTCTAGTTTCGAAAATATGGAAAACCTTGGATTTTTATACCTATCTTCTGCAAGGACAGACACAATCAAAATAAAATCAAGTTTATTATTTGCAAAAAAATTAATAGTAATTACAAATTTAGTAATACCTTAATTTGCAAGAATTATTAAATTTTCAAATAAATCAAATGGTGTGTAAGCTTAATGTTTGACTCTCACCGTCATATACATACATTTAAATCGATATGCCATAAATTGAACCTTACATCTAAGGTAAACACAACAATCAGAAAATGGCGGACTTTCCGGAAGACACACTTTACATTAGTTTCGATTTCTCAGTTTCGAACCCGAGAGATACAAGAAATATTGTGCACAATATTTAACCATTAATTTAAGCTTAACGTGAATTATTTTAGGTACATAATGATATGTGCATACAGTACACAATTGCACATTTATCATTAGAAATGTGTAGTATTTATAATTTTACGAAATGTGATCTTTGCGAAATGCCACAAATTAAAAATGGACAGACAATGTGCTGTCAAAGTTCTTATTAACACAATATTTCACACGAATCTTGAATTGTAAATTTAAAAAATAATAATAATAACGGCAAACTGGGTCAGGAAGCACAGATGCTTGTTTAAGACCCATTTCCTCCTTCCTCTCCATGGTTATTAGTAATCGTTGCCTTTTGTGGCGCATCACTTGCAGCCGGCGCGGATTTAATAATAACCTTCCATCACCCTGGGATTTTTTCCTTCCCAAGCTTTTACCAACACTCGGTCTTCCAAAGTGGTCACCCACAGAGTACTAACCGGGGTCGATACAGCTTAGCTTCGATAATTGACGCGCAACTAAACCAAGTGCACTAATCCCGCCGTCAAAAAAAGATGTGTGATCTGAGCGAATAGTAAGCAATTAATACACCATATAATTTTTAAAAAACTCCATCTAACATTGAGCATAATTAACATTGCAGGCACGGTATATACGGTGGCTCGCAACTGCCATAAATGTTATTTTTAAACAAAAAATCAAAAAAGCAAAAAATCAAAAAAACAAAAAAACAAACAAATCTTTGTTACTATAAATAGCCACTTTGTTACTATAAATAGCTCACTAGCAGTATCTATATCACACATAGTCGATGACAACATCTAGCACTCGATCTTGAATCAAAGGCCAGTCTATGTGCAAAAAATAAAGTTTATTTTCAATGACAACATCGAGCACTCGATCTTGAGCCAAAGCCAAACCGATGAGCACAAAATTAGGTCAAAAACGGTGCAAATCCAACCTTCAGTTAATTAGTCATACTAAGTGAATTCGTCAATGACAACATCGATCACTCGATCTCGAGCCAAAGCCAAACCGATGAGCACAAAATTAGGTCAAAAACGGTGCAAATCCAAAATTCAGTTAATTAGTCATGTTAAGTGAATTCGTCAATGACAACATCGAGCACGCGATGTCAAACCGAAGCCAAACCGATGAGCACAAAATTAGGTCAAAAAGGGTGCAAATTCCAAAATGCAGAAAATCAGTCCAAAGACTTTCACCTTGTAATTATCACCGCTTTTGACCTACTTTTGTGCTCATCGGTTTGGCTTTGGCTCAAGATCGAGTGCTCGATGTTGTCATAAACAAATTAACTTAGTATGACTAATTAACTGAATATTGAATTTGCACAGTTTTAATCTCCTTTTTGCTCATCGGCTTGGCTTTGGTTTGACATCGTGTGCTCGATTTGTCATTGACGAATTCACTTAACATGACTAATTACCTGAATTTTGGATTTGCACCGTTTTTGACCTAATTTTGTGCTCATCGGTTTGGATTTGGCTCGAGATCGAGTGCTCGATGTTGTCATTGATAATAAACTTTATTTTTTGCACTTAGACTGGCCTTTGATTTAAGATCGAGTGCTGGATGTTGTCATCGACTATGTGTGATATAGATACTGCTAGTGAGCTATTTATAGTAGCAAAGTGGCTATTTATAGTAACAAAGATTTGTTTGTTTGTTTGTTTTTTGATTTTTTGTTTAAAAAAAAAAGATTTATGGCAGTTGCGAGCCACCGTAGGTATATCATGGTCAATTGATTTTTTTATTATCATATTTTATTAACTTAATTAATTTAAGTTACTTACCTTAATATTACTGGTTCAGGAAGTCAAACATAAATTTTAAAATTAATAATTCATCATTAGTAAGCATTATTTATTAATTGAATATTTAGTATCACAAGTAAAATGTTGGAGATTGCTGGAGCTTCCATAAGTTTTGTTTAATTTTTATAATATTTAATTTGTGCTTTTTTTAAGTTGTCAAGACTCTAATTGCTATTTAATTTTGTAATTATCAGAGCAAAAGAAATTTTAACAGAAACCCAGAGCCTATGCATCACCTGTGAAAGATATTCATTTCGCATATAGTAAATGATCTAGTCTAGCCCACAATATGCTCTACCAACTAGAAATAGGCTTACCTGTGATGATTAAGAGGGCGTGGTGGTAAATCGTGACGATCAGCTGTTACGCCAAACTAAAACTACAAAAAAAGTACTAAAGTTAATTCAGTTAATCGTACCTATTTAAATCTAAAGTCGTTTATATTTTAAACGTAGTTATTAATATATTACAAACTTTATCTTATAATACAATATGGTAAGTAACTAACAAAAGCACATTTCATCATCATCTGATAAATAATTTAATTAAGCGGGTTTGTAGATATATATGAAAATATAGTTTCGCTGGAGAATTAGGCGAGGCTTTGACTATTTACGCATAGGCGATAAAATGCTTTTAGGTTTTTATTAGCATTTTAAATACCTTGTAATAGTGTGCGTTGGCTACTTGAAAGTAACAAGGTTGATATAAGTGCAAATATTCAATCATTAAAGTGGGAATAGAGAGCTAGGGTAACGATAAGAATTTCGGGCCCCCTGTAATGTATTTACATGTCTCCTAGTATCAAATATTGGCCCCTAGCAGGGGAACGCACCTCAGAAAGATGAGATCTAGGCAATTTCCCGGCGTTCCCACCTCGTAACTTTACCTATGATGTTATATTATATCGATCATTATCATCATCGTTTTATGATCACAAAACGATGTTGATAGTGATCATCATCGTTTTATGAATTATTAAAAACATAATTATAAATGCTCATTATATAATTTATAGACTATCTAAACTACAATATTGGTTTAACTTCTTGTAAAAATTAATGTGAATTTTAGTCCAACATTATAGTTGAAGAAATTAAAATTTGTTTTAAATTCTGATATGTTTTAATTTAAGTCCTGAAATTCAGGAAGAAGGCAAACATGTCATATTGTGAAATGATTATTCAAGCTGGCATCTTTTATTTAAAACATAAAGCGAATATGTTTACATAGTTAGACCAATTATAGAAATGAAGTATTGTTATTTATAATTAAATATTATTCATTTAGCTGAGGAAAACATAGGGAGCACACCTCGTCATAAGCAGAATCCCCCAAGAATAATGGCATATCAAAAGGAATGTTGTAGATGATTTAAAGATCCACTCATTTGTAGACATGAAGAGGAAAACGGAATATAGAGATGAGTGGAGGCATTATATAACATGGACCTGCCAGTAGGCAGTGCACTAAGAGAGAGAAAGAGACTGTTCATTTTATAGAGTGCAACAAAATGTAAAAAGTGGGTCAGCGGAACTGCTCAAATTGCTCTGTTTTTTTGAACGCATGTATTATCGCAACAGCTAATAATAATAATTATTATTATTATTATTATCATTATTATTATAATGATAATATTATAATAATAATTTAATTATAATAATACAATTTTTTTATTATTATGATAATAATAATTTTATAA
Source organism: Enchytraeus crypticus (assembly GCA_905160935.1). NCBI lineage: Eukaryota > Metazoa > Annelida > Clitellata > Enchytraeida > Enchytraeidae > Enchytraeus > Enchytraeus crypticus. The sequence continues at coordinate 938,822 of CAJHZI010000534.1, read as the reverse complement.
TAATAATAACAATAACAACAGTTAGAGTGCTACAGTCATCAATGACAGCATCGAGCACTATTGAGACAAAATCAAGCCGGCGATCAAAAAAAGAAGGTCCAAAAACGGTGCATATTCCAAAATCCAGATAATCAGTCCAAGCTGAGTCTACAGCTGAGTAGAATCTGTTCATTAATATTGCGAGCAATTATTTAATCCACTAAAGGGCTGAGCTATTGTGACAACTTTATAGTTACTCATTTATGCTCGAGCATTTATTCTGGAGCATTTATTCTTCTGTTATATGAGGATTTCTGTATGTATTGTTGCAGGCCATTAGCTTCAATGAGAGCGATATTGAAGGTAAGTTTTCATAAAATCATTCTTATGTCCATTCTTAGATTTACTTAAATACCATTATTTACCATTATAGCCTACTATAGAATTTCTCGCATTTTCCTTTAATAAAACTATGAAACAAAGTTTGGTATATGTTTCCATATCGCAAGGGATACTGCCAAAGAAGAGCTGACTGGCATTTGGGATTTAAATTGATGGCATCCTGCTTCTTAGGCAAGCTTGCTATCCATTCGGCCATCCAGCATTTATTTAAATTACTTCCAGAAATAAATATGAAGACATTTTAATAAGAAATTCTTCAATACTTAATAACTTTTAGATAATAAGATAATAAATGTAAATAGCAAGCATACATTTATACCAATAGCAAAAGAATGCTATTGGTATAAATTTTGAACTAAAAATCTCTTAACACAATTAATTTTATTTATACTTAAATTTATTTAAAAAAATTATGAATAATACATTATATTACTATATTTAATTTTAAACCTAATTTAGATATATTTATTTGGTCTTATTTATCTATTTATTTGTTCTTATTAATTAATATATTTAGTCAACCAAATAAAAGGGATATAAATGGCACATAGGAAAGAAGTTTATTTTATTTGGTCTAATTTTAAACTTTCTTTTTTCATTAATTTTAGTTAAATTCTGTCTAATTTTAAACTTTCTGTCTTATTTAAATCTTTTTCTTTCTTTAATTTTATTTAACTATTTTTTTATTTATTTATAACTTGTTGACTTTCGCAGAATTTCGCGACTGTTTTTCGCTATTTGCGAAAGAGAAGTACATAACGAACCCCGACACTCTGTCTACCATCATGCGTTCACTGGCGTTCAGTCCCACCACCACAGAGGTACAGCAGTACTACAGAGAGTTCAGTAGAGGTATAATAAAAATATAAAATAATAATTTAAAAAATCCAAAATAATAAATGAAATAAAATGAAATGAAATTATAGAAAATACAATTATGTCATCATCATCATCATCATCATCAATCAATCAATCAATCAATAAATCATTCAATTAATCAATCAATAAGATTTTAACGTCCGGTTCCTCACCATAAGGCAATGTCAGGGACGTCTCTTACAGACTCTACACAAACAGGCGCCAAAGCACCACACGATGACGACTGAGTGCACAGAGACCACAAGACCATCATCATCATCATCATCATCATCATCATCATTATCATCCCTTAAGTAGAATTTAATTTATTGTTTCAGTAGCATAGTGGTTCGAGGCGTAAGATGACTACGTGAAGTTTTAGATGACAGATCCTGAGCTGAATTGAAATCTCGTGAATTCGATTCTCAGCTGCATTTACCTGAGAGTAAAATCTCTGACATTTGCATAACATGGTTACTTGGAAAATGGACCAAACTACCTAACAGTTTAAACATGTATTAAAAGCGATAGACATCAACATAGTTGAGCATTTCACTCTAATGCATGTTTTTTTTGCAGAATCGCAACTTAGCTAGAGTCGGGATACGAATAGCCTTTCTTTTCCATTCTTCTCTGTTCCACACTGTATCATCAGTTAATCCCTTATTTAATCCTTTCCATTCGGTTTAGAAAATTTTGTAGCAATTTATGTATCCTAGGCTACCCAGTGCCCTTTTGGTTTGGATCTTAGTACTTTGTCACCTTTTAGGACATGTGCATTACACAGTTGATCTATTCTTCAGCAACCCAGAGGCAGCACGTGCAAAACATATAATATTGTATGATAGATCTAAATATTGACCCCTTGCTTTGGGCCTTGAACTTGCACTGTTTTGAAATCGCTTTCTCTTGTGGTCTCTGCTTACTCAGTCGTCATCGTGTGCTGCTTTGGCGCCTGTTTGTGTAGAGTCTGCAAGAGACGTCCCTGACATTGCCTTATGGCGACAACCGGATGTTAAATTCTTATTGATTGATCGATTGATTGATATTTCTACTGACGTACTACTTTTAACGCTCCATATAGAACACTGCATCGATCAACGAATTAATCCCTTCACAGAAGGCTCTGTTCACACTTAGTTCAGTCTTATTCACACTTTAATAGCCCATAGCAAAGTAAACACGCTCTATAGTGAAATGATCAACTATGGTGATATCTAACACTCTTTATACCTCATGTTTAAACCGTTAGGCAATTTAGACCATTTTCCATATAGCCAGTCCAGTGAATGTCCGATATTTTACTCTCAGATCGGAACGGCTGGGATTCGAACCCACGAGGGTTCAATTCATCTCAGGATCTGTCATTTTAAACGGCATGACGTTTACCCCTACACTATTAGACATTCTTGAGGATACTGCACCTATATCTTCTTCTTCTTCTTCAGTGCACTGCAAAGTGGCAGGTTCAAGGTACATATTCATACTCAAAGTCTGTTTTCTCGCTCCATAACAGCACTCCTTAGATCAACAAATTAATCCCTTCACAAATTCTATGCCTTATCCATACCTTATGTAGCCTATAGCTTGGGAAAAATTTGGCTTCTTAGGTGGTTTCCCGTTGCCTTCCTCAGTTACTGCACCTATATATTGTTGTATTTTCATCAGACGGTCGTATCGACTTCGCCACATTCATCAACATCATGGAGAAGCATTCTAAGATAGAGAAGTGTCAACAGGATATAGTGGACGCCTTCAAAGCTCATGATCCTCAGGGAAATGGAAACGTTCCCGCCTCTGAACTTAAACACATTCTCACCAACTTTGGTAACAAGATGACTCCTGCAGAAGGTATGTTAGAGTTTCCAGGTGTATGTGCCTCTGTTTAATAAAGCCTATGCTTTATAACGAGGATGATTATAAATTTTTTTCTTAGAACCAAGGTGAGTGAGTGAGTGAGTGAGTGGGTGGGTGGATGGGGGGTGAGTGAGTGAGTGAGTGAGGGAGCGAGTGAGCGAGCGATCTAGGGAGAGAGGGAAGGAGGGAAGGAAGGAACGAGCGAGAGATAGTAAAAGAATAAGTGAATGCATAAACCACCGAACGAAAGACTGAATTAAAGATTGAATAAAAAAGACAAACGATGATAGGTCAGATAAACAAATGCACATTGACTGAATTATAATTCGATCTGAATTATAAATCGACCATATCGGTGTATTGATTGATTTACTGATTTATTGATTTATTGATTGATTGCAGTCGATCAGCTGTTCAAGGATGCCGGTGTTTCTGGTGGAAACGTTCATTGTGACAAAATCGTTAAAGTTCTGCTCAACCCTCTTCCTGATTACTAAATCAAATACTGATTGATTGGATGAACGATTGATTAATTGATTGATTGTGACAAAATCATTAAAGTCCTGCTCAACACTCTTCTTAATTATTAAATCAAGTACTGATAGACTGAATAAATATTTATTGGTAAATTCATTGATTAATTGATTGATTAATTTGATTATAGCAAGAATGAAACGTTACACCTTTACTATCTGTTGTAGAGAAATGTAGGCCTATTGATTTTCTATATTTAATTGATTAGCTAATTCCCAATTGGCTTAAAACTTTGAGGATTGCCTTTCAAATTTGCTAAGTGTTTCCTTTAGAGTTTATTGTGTCACTAATTGTAACTTAATTGTTTCTTATTGTAACTATTTGGAACTTATTGTGTGACTATTCTAAATTTTTTCGTAGACTCGTTGATTTATTTGTTTTAAATTTTTCGTTATGATTGATTGAATTGATTGATTTATTATTGAACTGATTGATTTATTATTGAACTCTGTATAGGTAGAGAGCTTGATAAATTACCTGTACTATACCTGTACTAAGCTACTAAATTAATTTTGATTGATTGCTTGACATGAATACACTCATATAGATTAAAATGAGTGTTAATATGACCTCATTTTAATGTTCACTACCCAATAACATCATTATTGGTATAGAGAAATTGTTGTTATATTAAATATTAGATTAGCGCATTATTAACAATTATAAAAAAAATACTGTTCACCTCCCTAATACCAATTATTATTTTTATTACTACAAATTCTAATGCTTATTGCCTGCCCGAAACTAAATGAATAACTGTTACAAGAATACTCATTTTGTTTGCATCTTTTTGAAAATAAAACATGTATCGAATATTCTGTGCTACTTCACTCTTTAATAGCTAGAACCATTTCACAATTATTTCTTTCATATTGCAATTATTCATTTCATTTCATAATTATTTATTTTGATTTTATGAATATTCATTTCATTTATACCTGTTAGTTCGTCAGCTTGGCCTATCGGTAAGTTGTCCCACTGTGGTGGAGTTATATGCAATGGACCTGCTAATAGCTTGTAGGCTACAATGACAAATAGTATTCTAAACTAATTGAGAAAACCACAACCAAATTGCGGAATATTTTAGTTGAGAGTCACCCCCACCCTCAGAAGCCCTGTTGAACTTGACCCCTGCTTCAGAGGTCCCATTAGTACAGTTTGACCGTCTGTGTATTTAATTACATCCACACCTCTCGGCTTAGTTTTGTTGTAGTGAAACTGATCAATTGTTTTATAATCTGGTACTTAGAGTAACCGCCTGGCAGTCTGAATCTTTCGATGAATATCCCGGTGGGCCCCAGTGGTTAAAGTAAGGGGAATGCGGAGGAAATGTGTTTTCCTAGCTAGGTAGGTTCTATGTTTAACGACATTATCATCAAAGCATGAAATACAAAATTCGCACATACAAACGGGTCATCAAAGAGGATCATTTAATTCTATCCTAGCTCTCATTTTTCTAAGGTACGTTCCCCTGCTAGGGGCCCATAGTAGATACTAGAAGATCTGTAAGTATATTACAGAGGGCTCGAAAAATTCTGAGAGTTTTCCTGGACCTCAAATCCCAATTTAACCACAGTGCATCGGTGGCCCAGAGTGTAAGAGCTTTAGGTAAATGCATGAAGTTTCAGACAGTTAATCCGGAGGTCTTGGGATCAATTCCCGGTAGAGCTAGTCGGAGAGTAAAATCTCGGACATACGCCTTCCAGGGTACTCCGGTACACCTGACGTCTTTAAGGGATGCACTCGGGCTTCTATCTTGACGTTAAACACACCGTTGCAGAAGTTAAGTACAGTGGAATGAGTTGTACTTTGAATATATGAAGTCAGTTTACAGCTGCTTATAGTCGCCTCTTCGCCAAAAACAACATTACCGAAGGATAAAATCAATGTTTTCAAGTGCAAAATCGACAACCTATTCCTATAAAATGGTTGGGGCTTGGCCGCTAAGTTAAAGATACCACAGTAGATATATACCCAATAGATATATACCTAGTAGAGCTAATTGTATCTAAGAAAATCTCTAGTAAAAGATTTTTTAAACAAAAAGCCACAACCGTTGTATCAGCTAGACCTCTGAATTCTGTCTGTAAGTTGTTCACTAAAGTAGGTCGCCTGGGCCTTCAATGGGTTGAATCAGTATTTAGGAACGTACTACTCTACAAAATAACATAACATAACATAGAAAAATTGTCTCCTCTTACAACACGTGCAGCTTATGGGTGATCTATTCTTCAGTAACCCGCACACAACATGGGAAAGACCCACTAAATGCATTTAAATAACTCAAATACAGAGCTCCGTAAGATAGAAAACGATGCACTTCATATCGGCCAGTGGCGTAACGAGGGGGGAACAGTAGATTTTGCCCCAAAAGATCTTGTAACGTTTTACTAAGCTCAGAATATAAGTGTACACATTGTATAGAATTTGTACCTCCCCATAGTGCCACCCAAGATTAAAGAGCCCCCTCCAAGATTAAAGTGTACCCAAGATTAAAGAGCCCCCTCCAAGATTAAAGTGTACCCAAGATTAAAGAGCCCCCTCCAAGATTAAAGTGTACCCAAGATTAAAGAGCCCCCTCCAAGATTAAAGTGTACCCAAGATTAAAGAGCCCCCTCCAAGATTAAAGTGTACCCAAGATTAAAGAGCCCCCTCCAAGATTAAAGTGTACCCAAGATTAAAGAGCCCCCTCCAAGATTAAAGTGTACCCAAGATTAAAGAGCCCCCTCCAAGATTAAAGTGTACCCACGATTAAAGAGCCCCTCAAAGATTAAAGAGCCCCCAAGAATAAAGTGCCCCCCAAGAATAAAGTGTCCCCAAGATTAAAGTACCTCCAAGATTAAAGATCCCCTCCAAGATTAAAGTACCTCCAAGATTAAAGAGCCCCTTCAAAATTGAATCCTGGCTACGCCACTGATGTACATGCAGGTCTACCAATGAACTAATAGCACTTGTTTATTTTAATATTTTTTACCTACACCCGCATCAACATGACCGTCGTTATGTCAAAAGTTTCCCTGTTTAGACGAATTCAAACTTTAGATCTGGTCGCATGCTTATTTTTGTTGTAATGGTTTTCACGATAATCCTTCCTGATGTGCTTCTAGCATTAGCGTTAAGTACACACATAATACCTCAATCTAATCTTTCCTTCCAGCTGTCTAGAGTTGCTGTGTTTATCGAGGGACTATCGAATGACTGGTCATTCAGTGTAAATACACAGATCTCGATTGAGACTTTCATCAACGGTGGATGTAAATATACAAAGTATTATCGTGTTATATAGTAGCACAGTGATGGGAGAGTTATGGGGAATATTGAAGATTGCACCGTTTTGTAACTTGCTTTGGCTCATCGGCTTGGATTTGTTTCAATAATGCTCGCTATCGTCATAGACGACAGTAGCACTATAATTGTTGTTATGTTATGCTATGCTGCTTAATGAATATAATTATTTTATTTGCATTACTTTAAATCCATATATTAACTACCTCGTCTTCATAGGTAATCTGAATTGCATGTCTAATAGCGCAGTAGCTACAAAAGTCAAGAAGTTTTAAATGACAGATCCTGAGGTGAATTGAACCCTCGTGGGTTCGAATCCCAGGCGCGCTGATCTAAGAGTCAAATTTAGGACATTCACTGGACTGGTTACACGAATAATGAACTAAATTATCTAACGGTTTTAACATGTGGTATTAAAAGTGATAGACATCAACATGGTTGATTATTTTACTACATGTAGATTGCGACTTATTCTTATTAATTATATATGAGAAGAGACTTTCTTTAGCAGTGTTGTTCCCGAAGACCCGTCTTCGAGACTACTTTTATTCCATAACTAATCTTATATTTGCCGTTGATAGCACCAATTGGTAGCAAGCTCAAATACAGGATTAACCTCCCAGCGGCCCTTAGAAGGGGCCCTGCAGGAAATATCTGTTTTGTTGTTGATTGACATGGGTTTTGAACACAGGCCACTAGCTTCTGAGGCGAACACTTAAGCCGTTACGCCACATCTATGGATTGCCTGGATCCTCGTTAATTATCTTAAACTAGATTAATCATATTCTACTGGTTTACAGCTATTTTAAATATATATAAATAAAATTATAGAAAATACAATTATGTCATCATCATCATCATTATTATCATCATCATCATCATCATCATCATCATTATCATCATCATCATCATCATCATCATCATCATCATCATCATTATCATCATCATCATCATCATCATCATCATCTTAACCTCCCAGCGGCCATTCGTCATTTAAAACATCATCTTATATAATAAAAATTTTATTTCATCTAGATGCCCATCACTGAAAAATAGTATCCCATCTCTAGCGAAGCATGACTGATTGACCCCGTATCGATGTTGCCACTTGGCAGATCCCTCTAGCGCAGCGGTTCAGTGCCCGAAGGCAGATGAATAGGTACGCTAAAATAAATCATGCTCAACCAGCCGCTGATATGCCTCTAAGCGAATTTCATCTGTGTTAAACTCCGCTCAATCTTTTCCATGAAGCTCTAAACCTTATGGGTCATTTCGTGAAAGGAGATTTACACTTAAGTTAGGTAGCTAGAGATTAACTGCAGCTGTAAAGCTTAGTTTAATGTCTGTTTCCGTGTCACAAGGGACACTGTCACAGACGGTCCGGCTGAGATTCGAATCTATGGCCTCCTGATCCTCAGGAAAGAGTCCATCCAATCAGTACCTTATTTATAATATCAGGCTTATTAATAGAACTTAGGAAGGTAACGGGAAGACACCTCAGAAGCCATATTATTCCAAAGCTATGAGCTACATTAAGATGTGGATAAGGCGTAGCCACTAGTAAAGGGATTAACACGTTGATCGATGGATTGCTCTTAATGAAGCGGAAAAGCAGCATGTGAATGGGAATATGTAGTACTAGTATATGTAATATGTACCTTGGACCTGCCACTTGGCAGAACACTAGAGAGAAAGAGAGTTTATATTTTATTGCAATGATAATTGACACAGCGCAAAAGTTGACGTAGCAAGACAAGGTATAGTATGATCTCAGTGATCTTAATTAATATGGCGGCACTGCTGTTTAATGTAATTATATATTGTAGTATCTTTTCTTGTTTTGTATTCGGAACACTGAAGAATACACCAACCGCATGGCGAGGAACCGGACGATAAATTCTTATTGATTGATTGATTGATTGATTGATTGATTGACCCATGGAGTGCTTTAAATGGAGCGTGAAAGCAGACTCAAGTGACTACAGGATCAATATGCGCCATGAACCTGCCAGTTGTCAGAACCCTAGGAAGACAGAGAGGAAAACAGAGAGAGAGAGAGAATAGACAAAGAGAGAAGAATGAGAGAAAAGAGAGAAAGAGAGGGAGGGAGAGAGAAAGAGTGAGAGAAAGAGAAGAGAGAGAAAGAGAGAGAGAGGAAGAGAGAGAGAGAGAGAGGAGAGAAGGAGGGACGGAGAAAGGTAGAGATACAGGTTGTTAAATAGCAGACCTAATATTACAGTATGCTTGATTGTCAGAAGCCGGTCATAGAATTATCAGGAAGAGTCGAGATTGTTGAAACAACATCCAGTGTTTCACACCATTACACCTGTTTGCGAATTGCACTCTTTAAAAAGTGTACTAGCTAAACAACATGTACTAAAAAGTGTACTATCTAAACAACATGTACTAAAAAGTGTACTAGCTAAACAACAAGTACTACAACTGTACTAGCTATACAACATGTACTAAAAAGTGTACTAGATAAACAACAAGTACTCAAACTGTACTAGCTATGCAACATGTACTAAAACTGTACTAGCTATACAACATGTACTAAAAAGTGTACTAGCTAAACAACATGTACTAAAACTGTACTAGCTATACAACATGTACTAAAAAGTGTACTAGCTAAACAACATGTACTAAAAAGTGTAGTAAAACTAAAAAGTGCAACAAATGCAAGTTACGTTAGGCCTAGGCCCTACTACATTCATTCAAACCCGAATGAAATCAAATAAAATGTAGTTAACTCACGAGGCAACAGAGGGCGGATGCAGAAACGGATAAAATAACTGAGAGGTAGGCGGACTGATATACGTACACACGTACAGACAGACGGACAGATATACGGACAGACAGACCGACAGGCAGGCGGACGTACAGACATATGGACAAATGGACGGACGGACAGTCAGACGATATGACAGACAGACAAACGAACAGACAGACAGGCAGACAGACAGACGGACGGGCAAACATGCAGGTCTTCAAAATGACGGACAGAGAGTGAGACAGGCTGACGGAGAGACGTATAGATAAACGGATGAGTCAGTGAGTGACTGGACTATCAGGCTGATACAGTGTCCATATCTCTATGGAAAACTTTACTCGTTACCACAGCTTCAATTTTTGAGCAAATTTATTAAGGCTTCCACCACAATCATATTAATAGACTCAAATATATTAAGGCTTCCACCAAAATTATATTAATAGACTCAAATATATTAAGGCTTCCACCACAATTATATTAATAGACTCAAATATATTAAGGCTTCCACCACAATTATATTAATAGACTCAAATATATTAAGGCTTCCACCACTGCTGCAGCTTTTAAACAAATATATTAAGTCTTCCATCACAATCATCCTGATATTCCTAAAAAATAGATAAAGTAAAAAGGATAATTTTTACAACATACGTTAGATTGAATAAATTAATTTATTAAAGAACCGCTGATTTAGCTGCATTCATTCTGAATTGGATTAAGCAGAAGATAGAGAACATTTTTATGCAATTCCTCTTAAATGTTGCATATTGCTTAGTTTGTGATATGGGATTGTTTACCAATTAGAAAGAGATTAAATCTTCCACTCCTCTTTCTTTGGTTATTTATTACGTAAGTGATCGACGGAATAAAGCGAGCTTAGTAATTACCAGCTTAATGTTTCTTTCTTGCTCTCTTTCTTTCGTTCTTTCTTTCCTACCTGACTAATTTATATTTTTTAAATTTATTTATTTATTTAGTTCTCTTTTTTCTCTTTCACTCTCTCTCTCTCTCTCTCTCTCTCTCTCTCTCTCTCTCTCTCTCTCTCTGTCAACCCACAGTTTATAACTATCGTTACACTCTACTACCACTCTCACTCACGAGCACTTATTGGCAAGCAAAGGTGATTACAATTTGAAACTAAATTAACATTATCAAAATAACCATTGCGGCACCTATATTTACTGGAACTTCCGCCTAATAAATTTCGATTTAGATTGACTTAAATTGCTTAGTCAGCTAGTCGATTTCGATGTCGATGTCAGTTAGTGACGAAGTCGGTAAGATATTCTACCGCGGATCAGTAGCTTATGTGCGGAGTTCAAATTCTGGCACCCCGTCATTGACATCGCTTTCGAGTGAGGAAACTGACGTTAACATTAGCTTTACCAGCTTTCTAGTCTCCACAGCAGTCAAATATTGTGAAACATCCACGATTTTCGAAGGATCAAATTCTCAGGCCTTAAATTATAACTAAGAAAATCCGATTATCATAGAGCCTGTTAATTGTTGTTTTAAAAACCAGCATTGGTAGCTCTGCATCAGTGAATCACTGGTGAGTTAATAACGCCGCATGACCAGATCATACAAGTCTGTGTGAGAGATTAACTTTATTAGAGCTAACACAGCCCGTGCGGAGTGCGATCATAACACTGTGCTACAAAGTTTAACTCTCGTTTAACTACGTAACAAGATCTGCGAGTTTAGACGCATTTACACGAAACGAGGCAGGATTTCATTGTACAATATGAACGACAGAATTGGCATGAAGTAAGTAAATAATAAATATGCTCAATTTGATTCTAGTTTGAGGCAATAAAATATATTTATAGGCCTATATATCATAATCATCGTCATCTTCCCTTTAATGCCAATTAAACTAGTGTCGGGATTCGAATGGACTTTCTACAATCCTTTTGTCTCACACTATATCATGAGTCTATTTCTCTATTTAAACATTTTCATTCGTTTTAGAAAATTTCGTAACAATCTCTGGAGCATAGGCACTCACCAACCGTTTGTGACGTTAGTTTGGTCTTAGTGCTTTTGTAGGCTTTTACGACACGTGCAGTCTATGGTTGGTCTATTCTTCAGAAATATGACTTCGGAGGTGGTTTTCCCATGCTTTCCTAAGTTTTTTCTTTGTCGGCTCTTACGACACGTGCAGTGAACGGTTGTTCTATTCTTTGGTGTCACGAACACAACACGGAGAGCTATATTTCACTTTAACATACAGTACATGACAGAGATACTCAATCAACACGGCTGTGCAATCTGCCACTGATGCTGGAATATAAGGAATTATGTTGACTCTACTCTCCGTGTTGTGTCCGGGTTGTTTGAAGAATAGACCAACCGATGACTGAACGTGTCATGGAAGGCGACAAAAGCAATAAAATCAAAACCAACGTCAGAAAAAGCTTTCGGTTGGTGTACGCTTAAGCTCCAGTAATTGCTATAATATTTTAAAAAGCGAATAGAAAATTAATGATTGACTGATGATATGATATGGGACAGAGAGGAGCGGAGATGGTCAATTCGTATCCCGACCCTAGCTAAACGGGGATTCACGAGAAGATGATGATGATGATATTGACTCCACTGCGATTCGAACCTTCACCACTTGCTCTTCACGTGTCTTTCTATGTTCTGATGCAAACTGCGTATCCATTTTCTACTACATAGTAGCTTATTGAGTCACAATTTGAGTGCGAAATACTGTTTTATATGCTAAAATAGTAAATAGCATTTCGTCAAATTAAAGTCACATTATTAACTCAAACTACAGTCGCATTTCGACTGTGTCCTGGTTAGTATGTCAGGGATAATTTCAATCTCTTTGCTCTGTGCTTGGTTTTTCTTAACTGTATAGATTGTAAATTTTTGGGCTGTAGTATATAATAAATATCATATAGTTATAGCTATGATATTACGTAGTCGATACTTGTATGATAAATATATCTGTACTATAGCATAAATTTATATATTTTATACATAATTTTATGCCAGTGCTATATGCCACTTAAAAAAATAATAATAATATGCTAAGTATGTTTATGAAGCTCCGCTGTATTATTATGCCTCTAAGCAGTGCTCTTTTTGAAGCGGGAATGCAAACTTCGAGTAATAGTATATACATTTCGGACCTGCCATTTGGCAAAACACTAGAGAGAGAGAGAGAGACAGAGAGAGACAGAGAGAGACAGAAAGACAGAGTATACATTTATTTCTGAATGTACACTCTTTTTGTTACTCTAATGCATTACATGTCGCCTTTGTTTGGAGCCCCTATGTTATTCACCCGGATATAATATTTAAATTAATCTAATCAGTTTACTTGGCCCACATCTGATTAACAGCGCACAATACGACTCCTAACTGCTAGTTCTTCTAAACGACTGCAGTCTGTGTAATTATATAATTATACTTCATACATAATTCTATATATATATATATATATATATATATATAATAGTACATATATATACATGTATATATATATATATATATATATACACCATATATACATGTATATATACTATATATATATATATATATATATATATATATCTTAGTGCACTGCCTACTGGCAGGTCCATGGTACATAACGCCTCCACTCTTCTCTGTCTTCTGCCTTCCTCTTCATTTCCACATATGAGTGGGTCTTTAAATCATCTAACATACCTAATCTCGGCCTGCCCCTGCCACTTTTTCCTTCCATTCTACCTTCTATGACCTCTTTTAATATACCTATGACCTTTTATATACTATGTATGTATATATATATATATATATATATATATACATATATAATATTGTATATGCTCCTGGTATATATTTATACATGCTGTATATTTAATTTTTTTATAAGCCATACCATTAATTTGTATTACATTAAAGGTGTCACAAGCCAATCGATGCTCTTAGAATTTTCAGGACGTGACCAGTAACTAATGATCCCAGATACACAAAAATTTCGTTTTCATGTCTTTAATACCAGGAAAGCCAGTTCTCTGTCAATAGAAGCAAATATTCTTTTGAACACACGACTGTCTACTGTGAGTATGACAAGATATTTCCACTTACTGCCGCAACATGGCGTCAGGTGTTTCAGCTTAATTTAATTTAATTGCGTATGACCGCACATATGTGCACATACATGCCTAGTTCCATTCAGTGACGTAGCGAGGGGTGGGGATAGGGTGGCATGTGACTCCCCGAGATGTCACGTAAAGTGTTTATTTAGCCCAAATATATGTGCACAATTTATTTGAATTAGAATGTCTTAATAGCGTATGGGTAACGTCAGTGCCGTAGCTAGGGTTTGAGGGCCCCCCCCCGAAGTTATCGAAGGAGCCCTAAGAAATATTTTTCTATATAGCATTGTATATATGTTTATATATATATATATATATATATATTATATATAATAATAATAATAATAATAAAGGTTTAACGTCCGTTTCGTCATCCAGCGATGATGTCAGGGACGTCTCCAACAGCACACATCACTACAGATCAATTCACCCAGACCAATCTGCAAAAGAAATGTGCTGAGGAGAAGTAAGATCCTAAACGAAAGCCAGTCCGGTGATCAAAAAATGGTCAGGGTAGATTGATTATGTCTACGGTGGGAAAAGGTAAGTCTTAAGCTTGCTACAGAATGTTGAAAGAGAATAACAAGAGCGAAGATTTGCAGGTAAAGAGTTCCAGATTGTGGGTGCTGCGTAAGAAAAAGAACGTCTGCCCAAAGATGTGAGGATATTTGGAACAGAGATATATATATATATATATTATATATATATATTATATATATATACATACATGTATATATATATATATATATATATATATATATATATATATATATATATATATATTATATACTCTATGGCTGATCCAGGAACTTTTTAACGGGAGGGGCCGAAGATTTTTTGGACAGAGTCCACATTTTTCGCTTACCCACGCCTTCTCCAGAATAGTGGAAAACTTAACAAATACTAGGGATGGCGGCTCAAAATATTTCACTACTGAAATTCAATTTTTTGTAATAAATTTGAATCTAACAATCTTACAATAACTTATGACAAGTGTTATGAAATATAGTCATATGATGGAAATTATAGTCAAGCCAATATTCGACATTACATTTATCATTTTCTGCTATGGCTTCAAGGATTTCAGGTTTCTAGCTTTGTAAGTTGCTCCAGTGGCAAATTCCTAAAGGCCTAGCTGGGCTTTTATTTCTAATAAACAGTTGGTTTTTCCAACCTTGAAAAAAAAACTCAGAAGTTGTGGACGAAATGCAAAATGACCTAATTTAGGCTGAAGGGGGGGCTCAAGCCTCTTCAGCCTAGTCTGGTTGCGTCACTGCTCCGGAACTGAGTTCAAATTTCTTTACTTACACGTTTTTTAACTCTTACACAGTGGTTCAAGCAGCAACGTTCTAAATGCTAGTGGAAATGTCAAAATTTTGTCGCTCTCCCTTCAATTATACGGGGCCCCTATAATATATCAACCATCAAATATGGGCCCCTAACGGGGAAACACACTTCAGAAATTTGGGAGCTACTGGAGCTGAGTTCCCCTAGTACACCCCCCCCCTTCTTCACTGTAAGCATTAAATTTTTCCGTCGGATCTAAGGGGGGTCCGGACCCCCTGGGGCCCCCGCTCTGGATCCGCGCCACTATATACTATATTATCCTAATATTAAGCTTTAATACTGAAACTATGCATACAGACTACACACAACGCTATACACAAAGTCACTTGATTAGACAACGCATTTGAATGATGCGCCACTGCGATAACCTACAGCCTGCTGCTGCAGCTGTTTCATGGCAGCCTAATGCGTGGGCGTTATAAAGAGTCACCTCATAGACTAGACTTTTATAGTCATTAACGAGGCTTCACTTGTTCTTGAACTACTTTTATATTACTTGCATATGATTCAAAGCGTTACATAGGAGGCCAAGGCGCCCCAGACCCTCACAGAAACTGGACCACTCCATATTGGCTAAATTTTGTTTTGCGAGATATTAAGTTTCTTGCGCAATAAAATTTGCTACGTTTGATCATCGGGGGCCCCCCTTTGCTCCGGGGCCTCCCCCGGCCGGGGGGCGCGGGGGGTGCTAGCTACGGCACTGGGTAACGTCATGAAGTTTTAAATGACAGATCTTGAGATAAACTGAACTCTAGTGGGTTCGATTCTCAGCCGCGCTTATCTGAGAGTAAAAACTTGAACATTCATTGGACTGGTTTTACAAAAAATGATTTAAATTGCGTAACGGTTTAAACATATGGTATTAAATGTGATAGATATCAAAGTTCGTTTCACTATAATGCATGTTTACGTTATAACTTTTTAAAATGTGTGCAACCTTCAAAGTGTCCCCCCCCCGAAAGATTACGGTCCTCCCCAATATTAAATCCTGGCTATGCCACTGATCCCATTGATACGAAGCCAGTTTTTGGTTTCGAGAAAGAACGGTGATGAAGCGAGACTTGTATGACTTCTATTGTGTGCGAAGCTTTTCGTAGAATGAAGTGTTAGCATTATAAGAGTTATTACAAGAGTCGCAAGGGTCCACATTAATCTGTTACGTTGAAAGAGTGTTTCTCTTGAAGTGCCAATTATCTGTTAGCATGTATTGTTGTTGCTATATTTATACTCTGTCAGTTATTTGTAGGCTTTTAAGTTACACTTCGTTTACTCGTAGATCCTTCTGGCAGTTCTGTACATTGTCAACATCTCAACAGCATTTAACGTCTAGTGTTTAAGGTTATAGGAGTTTAATTTTGTTGCGGTAAACTTGATCAATGCACATATTGAAAGCATATTTATTATATTGTAATTTACAATTGGTTAATTTATGGATTGATACATCGATTATGAAACGATTAGGAAACGGACGTTAAACCTTTATTATTATTATTATTATTATTATTATTATTATTATAGATTGATAAGATAATCGAATTATTTATTGAATGATTGATTGAAAGAATGATTGATTGAAATAATGATTGATTGAAAGAATGATTAATTGAAAGAATGATTGATTGAAAGAATGATTGATTGGAACGTCTGATTTATTGAGGTCTCTGACATCATCCGTGGATGAGGAAACAGACGTTACACCCTTATTATTATTATTATTATTATTATTACTATTACTATTATTAATTTACTAATAGATTATCGAATTTTATCGGTTGATGTTGGCATTGGCATCAGCTGAGGCAGAGTCTGCTTGAGACGTACGTGACATAGCCTTTAGGCGAGGAATCGACGTCAAATTCATATTTTGTTATTGATTGATTGATTGATTAACAGGTTGTCCAGGCCACCTGGCGGCCAGTGCAGTGATATATTCGGACCACCGCTGGAGCAGGAGCCTAGAAAGCGCGTCAACAATAAGAGCACAAAATCTTCCATCTTTGACGACCCTTCGCCCCCCGTAGAGTCCCCGCAGCGCTCTAAGAGAGCGGCAGAGGACACCCAAAACAAACTGTTCGGGGAGCCCGACCCCCTACCCCCTCCCAAACCCTCTTCGCAGTCTGATGTGGAAGAGAAAAACGGCGTAAAAGCAGAAGAGAAGAAAGAAGTGAATGGAGTGGAAAGTGAGAAGAATGGAGAGAGAAATGGAGTGAAGCCTTCAACGAGAGTGAGGCAGCCACCGGGTGGGGTGTCCAGTAAGTTGTGGTAGAGGGTTCAGGGGTCCACCCGGAGTGGTTGCTTGTGCGTGTGACGATGTATGAGCTTATGTGTGTGATAATGTATGTGAAGATGTATGTGATGATTTGTGTGCAAGTGTATGTGCTAGTGTATGTACTGGTGTATGTGATGGTGTATGTGATAGTGTTTGTGCTGGTGTATGTGTTTATGTAGGTGCTGATGTATGTGCTGGTATATGTACTAGTGTATGTGCTGGTGTATGTGCTTGTATATGTACTGTTGTATGTGCTGGTGTATGTGCTGATGTATGTGCTGGTATATGTACTGGTGTATGTGCTGGTGTATGTGCTGGTGTATGTGCTGGTTTATGTGCTGGTGAATGTGCTGGTGTATGTGTAGGTGCATGTACTGGTGTGTTGGTGTAGGTGCTGATGTATGTACTGGTGTGTGTGCTGTGTATGTGCTGGTGTATGTGCCAGTATATGTGTCTGTGTTTTGCTTTATTGTTATTATATGTTTCTCTTGATCACTGATTGCATCCTGTTTGTATTTGTGTAGCTTATACGTAAGGCTGTATGCAAATATAAATTGTGACTGTATGTGTAGGTATATGTGTAGGTATGTGTAGGTGCAGGCGGAGGTATATGTGCAGGTGAATTGGTAGGTGTATGTGCAGGTGTATATGTATGTGTATGTGTAGGTGTATGTGTAGATGTATGTGCTGGTGTATGTGCATGTGGTGTATGTAGGTGCATGTAGGTGTATGTGTAGATGTATGTGCAGGTGTATGTGCGAGTATTTCTGTGCAGCTTAGACTTATTTATGTCACTAGATATCTGTCATTTTTAATATGTATGTGTATGTGTAGGTGTATGTGTAGATGTATGTGCAGGTGTATGTGCGAGTATTTCTGTGCAGTGTAGACCTATTTATGCAAAAAATAACATTAGATCAACTAAACATGAACTATTAAACGACTATTGACTATGAATGCGTTTGGTTGTAACTGCTGCTCGCTTACTTTTTTGGATTTATGCATTTTTGTATTTTATCCGTGTATTTGAACATCTCTAATAATAATAATTATAATCTATTTCTTTATTTCAGCTCAATCTGATGATAGCAGATAGTTTTAATACTATAAATTATAAGTATTTATACGTTATAGTAAAATTAACTATATAGATAATACTAGATATCTGTCACTTTTAATACCACATGTTTAAACCGTTAGGCAATTTAGTTCACTTTCCGTGTAGCCAGTCCAGTGAGTATCAGAGATTTTACTCTCAGATCAGCGTGGTCGGGAATCGAACCCACGAGAGTTCAATTCACCTCAGGATCTGCCAGTCAAGACTTCGTGAAGTTACCTGACGCGTCTAACCATTATGCTATTGAAACATTCTAAAAACAAAGTACATAACTAGCAATGTATCAATATATACATAATTACAAGCGGTAATACTGTATATAATACAGTATTATTATTAGTAATGTTTATAGTACATTTCTATTTAATGTAATGCATTAATCTGATACAATATATCAGGTTCGTTTCATGTATATTTTTGTGTTCGTGTGTATATGTGCACTCTCTAAGCACTCGTTGGAACTTACAAGTAAATATGATTAGTATTGCTCTATATTGTCATGGACGACAGTAGCACTCTAATTATTGTTATGGTACGAGTAGATGTTAAGACATATTCTATGAAAACTTATTTTCGCATGAGTGCATTCACTCATGCGAAAATAAGTCGCTGTTTTTCTCTCATTGTTCACGCATATGCCTAACGCTGCTCACATGTTTACATTTTAAAACAAATCACATATAGCGTTGGATTGAGAAAATGAAAGTTTTACAGTGTGATAGTTGACACATGTGATAACTGACACATGTAATAATTGACACATGTGATAACTGACACATATGATAATTGACACATGTAGTAATTGACACGTGTGATAACTAACACATGTGATAACTGACACATACGATAACTGACACATGTTATAACTTTCACGTGTGATAAGGGACACATGTGATAGCTGACACTGTAATAACTGACACTTGTGTTAACTGACACATATGATAACTTACACTTTGTTTCATATAATAGCAGTGCCTTACGTTAGTTTAATCGTTGTGCGTCTAATTCATTGAAACAGTTGTTCATTTCTTGTTGTACTTCGATGTAGCATTCATAACATCTGCGTTGAATCTTTTCTAGACTGAAAGTTAACAACAATATAATTATTGTATAATTATATATTTGCTATTTTACTAATATTCAATAATTATTTGATAATTATACAATGAAATTTCTATTATAATATTGGCATTCTAAAATAAGTCTCTGCGCTGCATGTCATTTTCTCGAATCCCATGCGTTCAACTGTCACTCTGTAATGCTCAATCAAATTGCAGGTTCAGGGTAAATATTTCTAATTACTGATTCCTTTCACTCGCACTAATGATCTTGCCACTAAGCAGCAAGGCCTTTCGCCAAGTAATATTGGCTAGTGGCCAATATTACTATAAATGATATTAATTGAATTTATAAATTAATTTTATTTATAATGTATTATAAGAATATAAAGTAAAATACGTATGCATAGCATAATTAGTTACTTTTTGAGTGAATTGTGTATAAATTCTATTCTAATTCGTTATTCGTTCTTAATAAACCGTCGTTGAAATACTAAGAGTTGATGTATTTTAATTTCCAGTAGTCAATGGCATTCATCCAACACTATAAATTTTAGGTTAGTTCCGGCTGGAGCCAGTGGCGATGTCGGTAAGATATTCGATCTCGGATCAGTATGTGCGGGGTTCAAATCCTGGGCTCGACCATCACTGACATCGCTTTCGAGTGAGGAAACTGGCGTTAACCTTAGCTTTTACTGTGAACAGGAATATATATCTTGAACCTGCCATTTGGTTAAACACCTAAGTGAGATTAATATCAGACGGGAATAATGCTAAAGAATATCTGTGTTATTTAAAAGAAATCCAAGCTAAAACAGATTCACAATAATAGTCTATAAATAGAGATCTAACTGGACTGACACTGTAGCATGAGCGATAAGTTACCAGGCTTCAGATCAGTAGGCTCAGGGTTAAAATCTTCATTCACCGTGCTGTCTCATCGTTATCTATTTCCTGCACAAAAGTAACGTTAAGTTGCACTGAATAGTTAACTATTTAGCTGCTTTAATAATAATAATAATAATAATAATAATAATAATAATAATAATAATAATATAATAATAATAATATAATAATAGTAATAATAATAAGAATATTAATAATAAGAAGAATAATATTAATAATAATGCTATATTAATATTAATTATAATTAATAGTCCAGAAGGGAGGAAAGTCTATTAAAAGAGGTCATAGAAGGAAGAATGGAAGGAAAAAAAGGCAGAAGCAGGCCGAGATTAGGTATGTTAGATGATTTAAAGACCCACTCACGTGTGGAAATGAAGAGGAAAGCAGAAGACAGAGAAGAGTAGAGGATACCATGGACCTACCAGTAGGCAGTGCACTGAGAGATAATAGGCCAGAAGTAATTCATGCCTAGAATAGCTAGATCGCTGATGACTCAATCATGGACTTCTACTGGTCAAAAATACACATTTATCAGCTTTTACTGTTTCCACGGAGTAGAGAAACGGCAGCTGTTGACTGACTAATACAAAGAAAAAAGTAGCGCAAGAAAACGGTGTCTGATATTTGATATAAGTAGCAACTGTTTGGAGATAATATCCTTTGTTCTGCTATCAGTTTCTCCTCCGTGGTTATACAAGTTCAACCGTGGTTATACACGTTCAATCCAGACTCTATGTGGTCACAGAGTCTGACCTGAGCTAAATCTAAAGTCTCTAACCCAGGGGCGGATCCAGGAATTCTTTTCGGGGGGGGGGGGGGGGGGGGTTTATTTTTGAGAATTTTTTTACGGGAAACCCTTTCATTAAGTGGATCGTGTGATATGTGTCCGATTGACTATAAACGGTGAGGTCCCCCTCGTATTCGCCACTGGCCACAGATAATCTGAATATTAAATTCTTCTTAGCAAAGTATCAAAATATTGCTTAGAAATTTCGGGGGCCCCTCTAGGTCCGCCACTTCTTAGATAATTTTACTTAGCAAAATCCAAAGCCCACCATGGGACTGAAATGCCTATCCATACCGAGAGGAGGGTTGGATTTGAACCCTGCATCCTGTGATACGTTATCGAACATATGAATTAAGCCATCATCATCATCATCATTATCATCATCATCATCGTCATCATCGTCATCATCATCATCACCTTCATCATCATCATCACATCTTCCCTTGAATCTCAGTTGAATTAGGATCGAGATACATATAGAGACCTTCTTTTACATTCCTTTTAGAAATTTTTTAATTTTCGACAAAATCGTTTTTAAACATTAATTTTCACAGATTCAAGCACCTCTCTTTATTGAGTTTAACTTAATTTTTCATATTAACTACTTTACTTACTCAAATAGTCTCGATCCATCGGTAAACAGTAACTATGAAATATATTGAGCAGATCTTTCACTGTAAATTATTTATAATGATCTAAAATATTGCATGATATATCTTTAGTTATTTTCTGAGCTGAAAATTCTTTTCACCTGCACATAGATGAAGCTCATTTAGCATAATTTCCAATAGTTTTCACATTAATTAATTAATTAATTAATTCACAATTCACAAAGCTAGTCTCATCTCAGTGAAGACATTGACGGAAAACTTAATGTTATAAAATTTTTCATTGTTCATATTATTTATTTATAATTTGACACGGTTATCAGTTATAATTGGTCTATCATATATTCATTTACTCCGGTAGTGTCCGATCAAACGTGGACTGTACGTGTCTAAAATTCGACGAAGCGGAATAGTATGTGCGGCTAGAAATCTAGGCTAGAATTGACGCTAGTAATGAAATATGATGATAATAATAATAATAATAATAATAATAATAAAGGTTTAACGTCCTTTTCCTCATCCAGGGATGATGTCAGGGAGGTCCCCAACAGCACACATCACTACATATCAATTCACCCAGACCAATCTGCGAAAGAAATGTTCTGAGGAGAAGTAAGGTCCTAAACGAAAGCCAGTCCGGTGATCAAAAAATGGTCAAGGTAGATTGATTATGTCTATGGTGGGAAAAGGTAAGTTTTAGGCTTGCTAGAGAATATTGAAAGAGAAAAACAAGAGCGAAGATTAGCAGGTAAAGAGTTCCAGATTGTGGGTGCTGCGTAAGAAAATGAACGTCTGCCCAATGACATAAGAATATATATATATATATATATATATATATATATATATATATATCTTAGTGCACTGCCTACAGGCAGGTCCATGGTACATAACGCCGCCACTCTTCTCTGTCTTCCGCCTTCCTCTTCATTTCCACATATGAGTGGGTCTTTAAATCATCTAACATACCTAATCTCGGCCTGCCCCTGCCTCTTTTTCCTTCCATTCTACCTTCTATGACCTCTTTTAATAGACCTTCCCCCTTTAGAATGTGTCCTATCCATCTCTTCTTCCTATTTCCTAATACATTTATCAACTGCCTATCTGTGCCAAGTCTCTCCAGGACTTCCTCATTTGTAACGTTTTGAGTCCAGCTAATCCTCTCCATTCTTCTCCAAATCCACATTTCCAATGCCTCCAGTTTCCTAATATATTCTTCCTTAAGGTCCATGTTTCACATCCATACAATAGCATGGTCCAAACCAAAGTTTTCACTATTTTTATCTTTGTGTCTTTCTTAGACTTTTTGTTAATAGTTCTTTTCTACTACCAAAGGCCGCTTTTGCTTGTGCAATCCTACTGCATATTTCCGTCTCACATTTCTCATCATCGGTTATAGTATGACCCAAATATTTGAAACTCCTTACCTGTTCCAATTTCGTACCATTTATTGTGATATTAACTTCACCTTTATTATTGGACACGAATATATATATATATATATATATATATATATATATATATATATATATATATATATCGAGAATATATATATAAATATATAAATCTCATATATAAATATATGAGACTCGGTTGTCTATAAGATCTAGCCACAAAACTAGGGGTCGCCCGTCACTGACATCGCCTTCGAGTGAGGATACTTTACTTTAAGATTAGCTTTAAATTGCTTATTTTATATTAAAAAAACGTCAGAAAGATCGTTCGGTTGGTGAGCGCCTAGGCTCCAGAAATTTCTAAAAAAGTCCCGTCCACTAATTAATCTGGGATTCACGGAAAGAAGAATAAGTAGAAGAAGATAAGAAGAAGAACAAGAAGAAGAAGTATAAGAAGAAGAAGAAGATGATGATGATGAAGACGATGATGATGATGATGGTAATGGACATAGATATATATTTATGATCATAAACCTATCACGGCACCTTTTATAGTTGAAACTGACGCTAGTAATCAAATATATGAGATTCGATTTTCTCTAAGATCTAGCCACTAATATCCACAATCTACTCTCTTATACTTCTCCCCCATGAGGACAATGAGAACATGCCGACTAGTGGCTGTGATCATATCAAAAGCTTTCCATCTATCTCACTCGTAATTAGTCTAAACTTCATTCTAAGAAAATATCACAAGTGAGATGGATTTTAATTTGTCTTCTCAGAAAATAGAATCTTAGGATAGACATATCAGTTTAACTGCCAGATCAAAACAGTACAGGTGCGTGATCCGAGACAAGGAGATTAGAATACATTGGCCTATGACGGAAAGCGACTGGTTTTTGGTTTGCCAAGAAAAACACTCCTATATTTTCTAATTCATTTTCCACCCCCAATCTTCTACGCTGAGAATTCCTCAGTATTCTCTGATAACCTCACACTCTTTCTCTTTGGCTCTTCGACGATTTTACTGTTGCTAAAGAACGGTAGTCTAAAGCGACGATTTTGAGTGGCCGGTTTTGACGTTGGGGATGGACTGTTAGAGATTCGGGAATCCCTCAAGTCGGATCGGTCTTTAGAGGACCCTAGCTGACTGATAGTCCGGGGTTCCGGGCTGACTGATCCAAGGGACTCCATTTTACCGCTCCTGCTGAATGATCTAAAACATATAAATTATTTTCACGTTTTATGCAAAAACAGACAAATATTGTTTCTAGAGGTTTAACGTCAGTTTATTTAGTTAAGGATGATGCCAGGGACTCCAAAAAACAAATGAAATGGTTGATGTTTTATAGATATAAATTATTTGGCGATTTGTATTAATCGATTTACATTAATTTTCCTATTACAGAAATAGTTTTTCCAATTTAAATCAGTTTTGTTTTAGTTCATTTTAGACAGAAACCAATTATTCGGAGCTGTTAATTCTATCATTGCAATTACTGTCCATAAAGAGAAGGTAACTTGTAGTTACCGATTGTATTTACTGATTTAAAGAAAATTAATTTTGTAGTTACCTTCTTCATATGTCTGGAGCCAGTGGCGACGTCGGTAAGATCAGTATGTGCGGAGTTCAAATCTTTGGCACTCACGTCACTCTCATGATTTTCGAGTGAGGAAACTGACGTTAACATTAGCTTTACCAGCTTACATATGGACAGTAACTATAATGTAATTTTTGTTAAAGACTGACCGATTAAAAATAGTGAACTTTCGTTCAGAGTTGTTGAGATTCTTGTTGGTAGAGGAGGTTGATCTAGGTGGAGAGTAGAGCTTGTAGATCCTCGCGAGCATCTCGGCTCGCTCGGTGGGCGAACCTGCAGGCATCGAGGCAGCAGTCAAGCGCCTTAGGTCATCGGCCGAGCATCCCGCCTCCTTACAGATCTGAGCTACTAGTCGTAGTGACTGTAAACATAGAAATAGTTGTTAAAAAATCTCACTCTGTCTCTCTTTCTCTCTCTCTCTCTTTCTCTTTTTATCTCTATTTCAGCTGTCTCTGTCTTCCTCTCTCTCTCTCTCTCTGTCTGTCAGTCTCTCGCTCTCTACCTCTCTTTCTCTTTCTCTCTCTCTCTCTCTCTTTGGCTGTCTCTGTCTCTCTCGCGTTGTCAGGTCTATTGTGCATATTCCTTCTTGAATTCTGTAATCCTTCTTAACAGTTTTCTCTTACACAATACTCAAAACATCTACAACGTTCATTTCTAATTTCACGTACATGTATGTGTCTACCGAATATATATATATATATATATATATATATATATATATATATATTATATATATATATATATATTTTATATATATATATATATATATATATATATATAGGGTGAGTAAAAAAAATGATTACACCTGCAAAAAGTGTTAATATCTCCGGCTATTGTTAATATTTTCCAATAAAACTTTTACCAATTACTCAGGGACTAATTTCTGATGGAGTGGCCAATTTTCATCCATTTTTGCACATAGATTGGTAGAGGAGGTTATGCAAGTTTCAGCAGAGCAACCTCCAGTTTTTAATGTACTCTAAATATAAATTATATTTAATTTTATTTTTATTTTGGCCGTGAAAAGGGCCATAGTAGTGGTTCAGAAAAACCAGTTGTATCTGCTAGCATTGCTGACTATTCGATATGCTTTCCTCCCGATGCTACGCAGGACTGCTGTCGCTTTCGGAACTCTAAGACAGACTTGTTGATTCCAGCTAGGGGCACTCTTTCCCAGATCGATTGTAGCACTCCCTGCAGTTCTGTCTTCTTTTTACGCTTCGACTGGTGTTTCCGGTAGAGATGCAGCATGATTCCCCAGACATAGAAATCCAGAGGATTTAGATTGGGAGAGTTTGGAGGCCATTCATTCTTCTTAATGAACTCCTGGTTTCTCTCGATGATCCAATCCTGTCCATGACGAGATGCGTGAGCTGGAGCACCATTCTGCTGAAAGATGAAACCATTTGGTAGAAGAGCATAGCAATCATCAAACAGCTCCGGAAGCAAGTTATTGACGTAATACTGAGAGTTCACCTGTACCTACTCGTCAATGAAGTGCAATCTGCCCTTACCGATGTAGCAAACGCCATTTTTAAGTAAAAATGGGGGGTTGCTTTGCTGAAACTTGCAAAACTGGCCAATCTAAGTATAAAAATGGATGATAATTGGCCACTCCATCAGAAGTTAGTCCCTGAGTAGTTGTTAAAAGTTTTATAGGAAAATATTAACGGTAGCCTGAGATATTCAAACTTTTTGCGGGTGTAATCATTTTTTTACTTACCCTATATATATATATATATATATATATATATATATATATATAAATATATATATATATATATATATATATATATATATATATATATTTATGTATAATATGCATGCATTGGCATACACTTGTATACGCCTATATTTGTGTAATTTAGATATATATTTGTCATTTTTATAAAAATATAGTAATTGTAAATGGTAAATTATGGGAATGGGAAATACTTTGGTTGGCAAAAATAAAACAAAATAGATTAGTTGAATTATCAGCGCCATATTAAATCAATCACTCAATATGAAATTAACGTCTGGTTTCTCGCAACAAGGCAATGTCAGGGACGTCTCAATTGTCATTATTACATATTATTGATAATATATTATTGATAATAGTATGATATATTATTATTATATAGTATAATATAATTATATTGTAATATTATATAATATTATAATTTTATATAGGCATTACATATTATTTATGATTTATTATTGGAGAACGATACCTTTTCTTCTTTCTCTTTTAAATATTTCACTTCTTCTTGTCGTCTCACTTCTTCCAGTGCTTGTAACGTCTCTCTCTCACATTGCATTCTGCTCATTAACATTTAGCAACGTGAAATGAGGTAAAAAAGCTAACGTTAACGTCAGTGTCCTCACTCAAAAACGATATCATTTGTGATGGGCGAGCCCAGGATTTGAACCCCGCACATACTAATCCGCGGTCGAGTATCTTACTGACATCGCCACTGGCTCGAGCATATGATGAGAAAATTAAGCATAAGTCGAATTTAATCTCAATCATATATAGGTCTAAATCCTATTGAATACATAGGTCTCAAGCAAACAGTAGAAGATTTAAAATTAGAGGAAGAATTTGTGATAGAAGATAAACCAAGAGGACCTGATATAATGAAAGAAAAAGTTTATAGAGCCATTACTGAAATGAAGTAAATTGAATGGGAAAAGCAGCAGGAATTGATGACGTATCAGCAGGATTTGATGACGTGTCAGCAGGAATTGATGACGTACCGGCAGAATTCCTAAAAGCATTAGAAGGAGAAAGACTGCATAGACTTGTGTATGGATGTATATAATACCGGTATGTGACCAGAGGACTTTACCAGATCAGTAATATAATGCTTATTCCTAAAAGAGAAAATGTTGTAGAATGTATAGACTACATAACAATAAACTTAATATCACATGCCTCAAAAATCTTATTAAAAATAATAAAATAAAGCATTCAATCCAAGGCAGAAACGATATTAAGTAAATCACAATTTGGATTTAGAAAACGATGCGGTAGCCTACAAGAGAAGCTATATAGTCAATGCGAGTCAATATTAAGTGAATCTATGCATGACTGTAGAACAAGGATCTACATTCATGCAATACATTAATGTAGAACTATATATTTATCTCATGGAGGAGATAAATAGATGGTTGGAAAGTGAGCCCGCATGAGTCGAAAATCACGAAGTAGAAGATTGAGTGGGGGGGATGGATGGGGGAGATTTGATTGAGGCGGGGTGGGTTCTAATGCTGCTAGAGTTGTGATGAGCGCTAAAGAGTGTTCATTTATTTAGAGAAGCTAACCTATAAATTAATTAATTAATTAGAAACTTTTATTTTTTATTATTTTATTTTAAAAGCAGATCAGAAGAGAAATAATGGAAGAGAAATGCAAGCTTTATAATACAAAGAGATTATGAAATAGGAAAAAATGCCCGAATGCACTAATATGTGACATGTTAACCCCGCATAAAAAATTTATGATAAACTATGTATTGAGTTACCAATTATACATTTAATTTTTTATATATTTGCTGAAACTTCACATATATGTATACTCAAGGGTTAAGGTTAGTTTTAGGGTATGAAGTAAGATTAGGGTTAAAGGATTAAGATGCGTTTACCGATAATGAAGGTTTTAAATCAATCAATTTGCAATGGTTATGGTTCATTAATTAATGGCCAGTCAAAATAATGGTGCTTCTGATGATGATGCGGGATTAACGTCAAGGTCAGAAGCTCAAGGGCTTCTCTTCCAGACGTCAGGTTTACCGCGGTGAACCGTTGTACCCCTAAAACTCGACCATCGCCGTGGTTCATCAACCGACCGATCAACCAAAGCAGTGAACAAAAAATGTAAACTACCATGCTACGATGGCGGCAATTAGACATCAAGCTATTGAGACTTTTACCGACTATCTTAGTCGCCTCTTATGTACACGTAGAGCTACTTGTACTTCCAAGGGTTAGGGTTAATATTAGTGTTAGAATATGCCTAGTGTAATGTTTGGGATAGGAGACATTTACCAATAATGAACGTTTAAAATCAATTATATTAAATTATTAATGGTTCTTTATTTAATCACAATAAGTTTGAGAGATGGATAGGACACATTCTAATTGAGGAATTCTATTAAAATAGGTCATAAAAGGTAGAAAGTAAGGATATGGAGGCAAAGACAGGTCGAGATTAGTTATGTTAGATGATTTAAAGACCCACCGATTTGGAAATGAAGAGGAAAGCGGAAGATAGAGAATAGAGGCGTTATATACCATAGACCTCCCAGTGGGCAGTGCACTAAGAGAGAGAGAGAGTATTAGAGAGCCACAATAAAATGCTTCACAGACCTACAATTGTTTTTCTCCAGTATGTTTTCAGAATGTCGCAGAATTTTCTCCTCAGCCGTGATATCACCGGGCTTCCTGCCACTCTCCTTGCTCTGTAACTGGCCGGAAATTTTCTCCAGTTTAATTTTCGTATTTTCATCACATTCCGCTTCAACAGCCTATATAGCATTTAAAATGAAATAGAACAAAGGGCAGTCTCTTTTCTGTACACAAATTCTACTGGGACAGCCCGGCACGGTTTTTAATCCATGGTGTACTGATTCTCAGGCAAGCGTGTTACCAACTAAACCACCGGTCTCTATATATTAAAGCATATAACAACAACGTCAACAACGTTATTAGCGTGCTACTCTCGTCCATAACAGCATTGAGCACTATGATACCATATCCAATCTGATGAGCAGAGTGTGGGGTCCCAACACGGTGCAAACCAAAGATCAGAGATACAGAATCCTTTTGAATTGGAACTTCAGGATTGCTTAGAGTAAATATTTCGTTACCTCGAGATTCTTTTATAGCAAATCTCATTACATGAGAGAGTGAAAAGGAGAGAGGAGAGAGAGGAATGAGAGAAAGAGAGAAAGAGGAGAGAAAAAATAGAGAGAGAGAGAACTTTAGAATTAAAGAGAAAGTAAGAGAGAGAATGGAAGGAAGTGATCGAGTGAGATGAACTTACTTTCAATCGTTTCCGGTTGTCAGCTTCACTCTTTGTGGCTAATTTTTCACGATCCTGCAAAAATTTCACATAATTAAGATGTTCATGATAACGGAGTCCAATATTCCAGCCACATTATCCACTGAGCTACTAACTCAATCCATATAATCCCATGCTCGATTAACTGTTATAGTTTATATTCTGCTACAGAATTAGCTCGACGGAGCTAAAAAGGGTAAACATTTAGTTAGCGTCGCTTATATCTCGAAAGTTTAACAATAACGTTGCAGATTTCTAAACTCTAAACACACGTTATAGTGAATGATCATCCCCGATGATATCTATTGCTTTTAATGTCATATATTTTTACCTTTAAGTAGTGTTTTTAATCCCTAAAATTTATGAATATTGATTTCTTGAGAGCCCTGTGTTACATTGGTAGAACGTTCGCTTTAGGATAGATAGGTTCAACTTCATGCATAGTCAAAAGTGGCCTATTTTTTCTAGTTGTATGCATTTTTGCACTCTGGTAAATCTAGTTAGATATGTTATTTATTTGATATTATTACCAAGTCATATTGATGAATCAGCCTTTCAGCGTCTGAGATCGAGAAAGCTGATTTCTCCAAAGATTCATCCAAGATTCTCGCTGTCAAAGTATTCAACGATTCCAGTCTTTCGTAAATCTCCGCTCTCTACAAATTTATGAAAAGTATTTAAAACGGCTTTAAAAATAAAACTACTTCAAAATGTATTCAAAACACATGTGTTTTGTCCGGATTGATTGAAGAATAGACCAACCGTATAAATAAGCACGTATATTGGCGACAACTGAACAAGATCCACACCAACGTCAGACAGGACATTCATTCGGTTGGTGAGCGCCTAGGTTGCAGACATTGCTACAAAAACTTACGGATAAACTGTCTATTCGTATCCCGACCCAGGTTAAACTGGGATTTAAGGGAAGATGATGATGGTGATGATGATTTAAAACGTCAAACAATTGCAAATCATTCAGCATGAAAATTTTCTAACGAATTATTCGCTATTTACGAAGTTTATTCAGTCAGGAACAACAGTTTTTCGTAGTTCTGATGATACTTAGAAATTTCGATGGAATTAAAAATAGTATCTCTCTTTTAGTGCACTGCCTACTGACAGGTCCATGGCATATAACGCCTCCACTCTTCTCTATCTTCCGCCTTCCTCTTCATTTCCACATATGAGCGGGTTTTTAAATCATCAAACATACCTAATCTCGGCCTGCCCCTGCCTCTTTTTCCTATCATTTTACCTTCTATGACCTCTTTTAATAGACCTTCCCCCCTTAGAATGTGTCCTATCCATCTCTTCTTCTTATTTCTTAATACATTTATCAACTGTCTATCTGTGCCAACCCTCTCTAAAACTTCCTCATTTGCAGCCTTTTGAGTCCAACTAATCCTCTCCATTCTTCTCCAAATCCACATTTCCAATGCCTCCTGTTTCCTAATATCTTCCTTCCTTAAGGTCCATTTTTCGTGGTCCAAACCAAAGTTTTCACGATATTTATCTTTGTATCTTTCTTCAGACTTTTTGTTAATAGTTCTTTTCTATTACCAAAGCCCGTTTTTTCTTGTGCAATCCTACTGCATATTTCAGTCTCACATTTCCCGTCATCGGTTATAGTATGACCCAAATATTTGAAACGCCTTACCTGTTCCAATTTCGTACCATTTATTGTGATATTAACTTCACCTTTATTATTGGACACTCTCATAGCCTTCGTCTTTTTTATATTAATCGTCATGCCATATCTCAATGCCGTGTCATTCAGCCTATCCATTATCTTCTGCAGTCCAATCTCGCTACCCGCTACCATTCCTTGGTCATCTGCAAATCGTACATCTCGTAACAATTTCCCTCCTACTTTTATTCCTTCTTCCAAGTCTTCCATGGATTCCTCCATCATTGCCTCAGCGTAAATGTCAATTTAAATCTGAGAGTAAAATCTCGGACATTCACTGGACTGGTTATACGAAAAATGGTCTAAATTGCCTAACGGATTAAACATGTGGTTTCAAAAGTGATAGATATCAACATAGTTGATTATTCACTATAATGCGTGTGTTTTTTTACTTTAGCAGCGGCGAATGCTGCAACCTTGTCTTACTCCACGTCCTATATAAAAAATTGAATTTTGATCTTAGTGAGAATTTGAGTTGCTTTTGATATATCTTTCCAAGGAGGGATTGATGGGTGTCAATGGTTTGCAAGGGGATTTCTAAGGGTTTTGTTATAAAGGGGAGTTAAGACTGAGGGGTTAAGACTTTCTCAGGGGGTCACAGAGGCAAATAGGTGTCGAATCCCCGGCCCCTAACAAATGCAATCCTGTATACAAGTACATGCTTGTTTTCAAAAGAAGAACTGCCGAAATCGGTGAACAGCAACATCAATAACAACAGAATTAGAGTTCTACTGTCTTCAATGACTAGGCCTACATAGAGAAAGGTGAATAAAGGTTAAACAAAGTCAACCTTAAACAACGATTAATATGTTAAAATTAAATAAAGCTAAAGATATACCTGTAATGAATTATTGGCCCATAAATAAGAAACTATTATTCAAGAACTCGAATCTTTCGCAAAATCTTCGCTTTCAGAAAACGATTTTTAATATGAGTGCACATTATAAATAACGAAAATGTTTCCTAGTTAAAGGCGTATCAAGATATTCGTAAAGCTAAGGTTAATGTGAGGATTTGTTGTTTAACATAAGGTATAACATTTAATTTGATGGTCTACTTAACCCATAGAGTACTCATTAGCGTGTGTGTGAACACATTTAACATATCAATATAGAGTCAGAGAGAGAGAGAGAAAGAGGGAGAGATAGAGACAGACAGACAGACAGACAGACATAGAAACAGAGGGAAGAAAGAGAGACTCATCGAGCTTATAGATCATAGTCCTGTTTCTGAAAGAAGGGCAAAATATATTTACAGTATTAACAGTAATTTTTTCGTGTTGTTTCCAGGGCACTGAAGAATAGACAAACCGTAAACTGAACAATAGGATGATAAGAGCGGTAATTTATTATTTCAGAACGAAAATAAAATAATAAGAACGGTAATATAATATTCTAGAACGATATAATAGCGATGTCTCAGATATCACCGGTTTCAAAAACCGGTCAAAACTGGTCAAACTGTTCTAACCGGCCTAGCCGCTGATATAAACACACATATTCATGTAAATGCATAATGTATATTATTGATTTCGGAATGACAGAGCTCTAAGAAAAGACTGGAACTTGGAACTAGGCTACCAAACCCACTCTAGCTAAATGAAATGCTATATACATATTTCAGGAAAAAGATCAGAGGAGAGCTTTGCAAAACAATTCAATTTCATTATTGCAGGAAAATAGCATAACCAATACCGTAGCGGTTTACAGTTTTATCAAACCTCTTTTGTTTTTAGTAGACACTGTTTGGCAACGAGAAATCCCAGAAAATCTTCCTGCGATTTTTTACCGGCCGCCATTTTGCCTAAACCAGATTCGTCAACCTACACGCAAGTATGCAAAGATACCTGCAAAATGATGTTCAATGGAATACAAACCAATACATACAATATATAGCACAGTGCCAGCACAGTGCCAAGCAATGAAGTAGTAAACTTTGCTAAATACTATAATATAATACCGCACGAAATACGTAGAAATTTAAATACCTTCATCAACAACATATTCGACCGCGGATTGGTGTGTGCGGGGTTCGAGCTCTGGACTCGCCAGCCACTGATATCACTTTCGAGTGAGAAAACTGACGTTAACATTAGCTTTACCAGCTTTTAAGGTAACTAAAGTGATTTATTTATTTTCAGAATTAATTAGCATTTACTATTAAAAGATTGAAACTTGAAGTGACTTCTATAGAGAAATAAAGAGTTTCAATTTAAATAATAATAATAATAATAATGATAATAATAATAATAATAATAAGATTTAATGCAGTCTGCTTCAATAATTCTTTTAAGCCGATTGATGACCTCGAGTAGCCGGGCGGCGATTCAGCACGTATTGCTTGAATCGTTTTTATCAAACCCCAGGTTCTTTACACCGGGGTAAAAAAAATAATAAAAAATAATAATAATAATAATAATAGTAATAATTTATCAAACCCCAGGTTCTTTACTCCGGGGTAATAAAAAAAAGGAAGTAATAATAATAATAATAATAATAATAATAATAAAGGTTTAATGTCTGTTTCCTCATCCAAGGTTGATGTCAAGGACGTGAACAAAAAACGTAACTCACTACGCATTCTTTCTTCGTAGTTTTCTAAACTGTCATTGAAATACAATAAAGGAATACAGCATAAATTATAGAACAATAGACTGTAGTAATATTAGTATTAATATTAATTGTAGTAATTTTCCCCGTGTTGTGTCCGGGTTGTTTGAAGAATTGGCCAACCGGTGATTGCACGTGTCGTAGAAGGCGACTAAAGCACTATGATCCATACCAACGTCAGAAATGGTATTCGGTTGGTGAGCGCCTAGGCTCCAAAAATTCTACACAAAATTAAACGAATTTAAAGTCTCAAATATGCTTATATTTCGTACTTATTTAGTCACTCACTATTAGTACTTTTATACGTTTATAATTGCTATGTATATATGTATCTATATATTTATGCTGAAATATTATTGGTTCAAGCAAACTATGCCGGCTTACCTTTTCTGGTCTGTACGTCTCCCTAGTTTTCCTCTCTTGTTTCCACAGGGCGAGACGCTGCTCGGAGTGTTCCAACAGCAGGTCCAGTGCCATCTGTCGTCTCTCCGTCTTATCAAGATCGTCTGAGTCAAAGGAGCGCATCAGCTTCTGCAAGTATTTACAAATTCATATAATGTAGTAATATTTTGTTTCTTTGATTTTGGTTTTGTTTCACTGTGCAATGAATGTATGTTGTTTGCCCGTCTCGAAATAAAGATATATATATATATATATATATATATATATATATATATATATATATATATATATATATATATATATATATACAGGATATTTATATAGGGTGTCGCATAAGTTCGTATACCGTTTTCAAATTGCAGTAATTCGGCTAGTAAAGGTCGCATGTTCATAAAATTTCGTATTCGTGTATAATAGATGTGAATTAGATGTTGGTGCAAGTTTATTTTCATTAGACCTGGAAATGACGTCACACGGCGCTGTCGCGCAATGTGACCCATTTTCTGACTGGCGCAGCTAGAGACACGCTGTGGCTGCATGCAGCGCGTGCCTGGAAATTACCTGATGTTGTCGTCCAGGACCGCAGTCAAGGCTAATCAACGTGTCAATGTTATTGTTCGATGAGGCCGCGTATAATTTATAATATGGATAAAATTAAAATAATACAATTACGTGCACAGGCAGTAGTATTGGCTAAAGAAGGATATTCGCATAAATGTATTGCACAAAAGTTAAATCGGAGTAAGTGTTGGGTTACGAAGTGGGTAGGTCGAAGCAAATTTGACGAAAAACTAGTGGATATGAAACGTAGTGGACGTCCGAAGATACTGTCTAATACAGCCAAGCGTCTCATCCAATCCGCAAAATACAGACGTGGACAGAGTTTGCGCCGTATTTCAAATCAACTGAAAATTCGTAATGAACGTGCTTCTAAGGACACAATTCGCAGATACATGGTTAATGACCTGAAGTGGAAGAACTGGCGTCGCAAAAAAATTCCACTGTTGACTGATGCTCACAAGGTGAAACGTATTAAGTTTGCGCGTGATCATCGTAATTGGACTGTTCAGGATTGGTCAAATGTTCTGTTTACTGACGAGTCACCCTTCAAAGTGTTTTACATACCCAATCCCAAGAACGACACTGTGTGGGGATCACAGGAGAGTAATGTTCCTCCCGCTGCTCAAATGAAGTTCAGTCCCTCGGTTATGGTTTGGGGCGGAATGACTGCACACGGATTAACGAGTCTGCACTTCATTCCGAACGGTACACGACTTAACTCGGATTATTACATTGTAAACATACTGGATAAACTCGTCAAGCCAGCGTTTCAAAGAATCGTAACCGGCGGCAACGTTACTCGAGTAAAGCTGTTCAATGACAATGACCTTGGCATCTTTCAACAGGATGGTGCAAGATGTCATACATCAGCCAAAACAACAAGATGGTTGGAAGACAACATTCCATCGTACATTAAGCCGAAGGACTGGCCACCGAACTCTCCAGACCTTTCTCCTATCGAGAACCTGTGGAGTATTCTGTCGTTTAGTGTCTACCGCGATCCAGAGCCCACGAATGTTGTGCAGCTGAAACGTCGTCTACAACAAGCTTGGAGATCAGTGAAAGTGGAAATACTTCAGACATTAATCAAATCTATGCCGGATAGAATACTCGCTGTCATTAAGCAAAAAGGAAATACTATAAAATATTAGTTTTTGCGAAAATGTGACGTCATTCAGAAAAATTTCAGTTTCTACTTAATTACTTGTACGATTACAAATTAAATTGTACCCATATATTTTATTTATCGTGTCTACATACTGTCCAAATTTGGTTTAAAACGGTTAAGTAGTTCCAGAGTTAATGCAATTTGAAAACGGTATACGAATGCGATATATATATATATATATATATATATATATATATATATATATATATATATATATATACATAACAAAATTGGCAGATGAGGATGTAGTAAAGAGAGCTTGGAGGGAAGAGCTGGATATTAAAGTAGAGAGAGGTAGATCACAATCGGCCATCCGTATCCCGGCTCTAATTAAACTGGGATTTAAAAAAAGAAGATGATGATGATGATGTCGTAATATTGCACAACACTGCTTAAGTTGCAGTGTTGTAGTTCCTTGTTATTTACTTCTTTCCATGAAAATTACTAGTATTAATTAATAAATAATAATTAATTAATTAATTAATTATTAAAAGTTGCCTGTATAGACGATACAATGCAGTGATGGGGCATAGATTGCAGTCAAGGCGCATTAAGAATAACATCCAACTCTTTGAGGGTTTTTCTTATCAGGTTTTATTCATTTGGTTGATTCTAACCTTAATCTCATCATCTTGTTTCCTCCTCAAGTCAGTCAAACTACGCCGAGTTTCTTCAGAGTGGTCGTCAAAACGTCTGCGAAGCTTGTCCACTGCGTAGTCACTGCTGTGATAAAATAAAACAACAGATCCTCTTAATCTACAATATCTTCAACCTAAATCTCTCTCTATCGCTCTTTCTTTCCCTCTTTCTCTCTCTCTCTCTCTCTCTCTTTCTCTCTGTCTGTATTCTGATAATTTATGGGTCCAAGGTACGTATATGGCTGGGGCCATTGGCGAAGTCGGTAAGATACTCCACCGAGGATCAGTATGTGCGGGGCTCAAATCTTGGTCTAGTCCGTCACATCGCTTTCGAGTGAGGAAACTGACTTTAACATTAGCTTTACCAGCTTTTATAAGTATCACTACTCGTATGATGCTGCCACACTCCATAGCGAGCATTCCATCGATACACGAGTTTAATCCTTTCATATTAGCCTATGCTTTATCCAGACCTTATTAGAGTATAGAGCTTGGAAAAACTATTTCTCAGGTACTCTCCCGTTGCTTTGTTCGGCTATTATTACTCTTCATCGACAATATTAGGTGGAGCCAGTGGCGATGTCGGTAAGATATTCCACCGTGGATCAGTATGTGCGAGGTTAAAATCCTATGCTCGTCCGTCACTGAGATCGCTTTCGAGTGAGGAAACTGACGTTAATCTTAGCTTAACCAGCTTCTTTGTTGTGAATCATGAATCATCATTAACAATCATAATTAATTAATCATAATTAACAATCATAATTAATTAATCATAATTAACAATCATAGTTAATTAATCATAATTAACAATCATAATTAATTAATCATAATTAACAATCATAGTTAATTAATCATAATTAACAATCGTAATTAATTAATCATAATTAACAATCGTAATTAATGAATTATAATGCACCGGTCGAGGAGGGAGCTCGTGGATTTGTAATGAAGCCTTTTCCAAGAAATAATGGTAAAATCTCATAAGTGAAATAAGATATATCAATTATGGAAGTTAATATGTCAAGTCTAGGAAAGTGTGCAGTTCTTACCTGCTGTTAACTTGAAGCAGTGTGAACCCCTTTCCTTTTTCATAATCTTTCAGAATTTGCTCAGTTTCTGGCTTTGAAAGAGCTAACTGGCTTCTTAGAATTGTCCTATGTGCAAGCAAACAACAAAGCAGTTATCTAAATGATAGACCCCATCTGAACTAGCTAGTACTCCTTTAAGATCAAGGAGCTACATGCTGGAGTCATTGGCGGTGTCGGGATGCTATTCTACCGTAGATCAGTATGTGTGTGGTTCAAATTCTGAGCTCGTCCGTCACTGACATCGCTTTCGAGTGAGGAAACTGACGTTAACATTAGCTTTTTTAGCTTGAGTATAAAATTAATTTATTACAAACTTCAAACTCTATTTGTTTGTCATTAGAAGACGTGATCAATGCACTTTATCAGCAAACAAACAAATAATCAAGAAGAGGGTTACCAAAAAGAGTCAAATTCTGTGAGGTAATGCAGTCAGAAGCAGCTACTATGAATCATGACATAACAATTAGCATAACAAATAACAATTAGAGTGCTTCTGTCATCCATGGTAACATCGAACACTATTGAGGCAAATCCAAACCGGCGAGCAAAAAGGAGATCTAAAACGATTCACAATCAAACAAATTACAAATAAATAAAATAAATGACAAAGAATAACAAGTCTATGAATTGTGTTTTATGCTACAGAATACCGTTGAACCTGTGGTAACCATACATTTAAATACTGCACAAAAATTAAGGCAACTACAAAATATCAAAAACATAGCAGCATAAAGTTAAGGCTAAAGATAACCTACTTAAGATAAAAAATTCCAAGTGAATTAAATTATTTAAATTATTAAATTATTATTTGTGAATTAAATTACTGAACAAATATAAACTAAAAAGAGTTTGTTTAAAGTAATAAAAAATACAGTTAGACAAAAAATAACTTGACTACAATTCAAACCATCAAAATGACAAAGAACTGGCTAATTTTTTAATAGCGTAGTTGTTGCAGGCATCTAGCTGGTAACGTAATGAAGTTTTAAATGACAGATCCTGATGTGAATTGAACCCTCGTGGGTTCGATTCCCGACCGCACTGATCAAAGAGTAAAATCTCGAACATTCACACAACTGGTTGGTGAATGGTAGTTACACGGAAAATGGACTAAATTGCCTATAATGGTTTTTAAATGTGGTATTAAGGGTGGTAGAAATCAACTCGGTTAAAAATTTCACTTTCATAATATTATGTGTTTTTTTTAGAAACAAATAATAGTTACTATTATTTGTTTAATTCTTTTTTTATTTTTGGAAATTGTCAGGAGCCATAGATGTGTTAATCGTATTTTATTTTCTATTTATTTATTTAGAGCATCAAAAATATAGCCTAGTACATGTACGTCTCGTTTATTTGCACGCCATAGTGCTTTGCCAGTCCGAAATCAATTATATGTACAATGGGTATTTATTTTGCTTTTTTTGTTCTTACGGTTACATACATGACGTTTTCGCGAGTGACAGAGAGTTTCTTGTTTAGTTGCTGCTTTGCTTTTTGTAGTTTTCATTGTTTCCTCCTCTCTCCATTGAAATTAGTAATAATTTCAATCTGCACACATATATTTATCACTTTTCTAATAAATAAGGGTATTTTATGCTTTACCCGGTTATTAATTGGTCGTATTCAGTCAAGCCATGTTCGCCATTTCTTCTATTGTCTGTATTGTTCGATACCTCTCTGTCTCGCTGAAGGTACCTTTTCTGCGTGCACAACAAAGACATAGACACACAATCACGCATATAGTTAGACAAACGCGCAAGGACAAAATCTAAATATGAACATCCCATTTAAATTGCAAATTAGGAACTGAGAATAGATCAAACTAAAACTCTATGATATTCCTAAGTGCCGACAATCGAAGCATGAGGAAGGTAATAAAAGCTATCGTAAAGATAATAAATTATAGTTTTAGAAATCCCATAAGTGTGAAAAGGACATAGTAAGCATAAAAGTGGATACAATAAGTATAAAAAAGCATAATACTTTCCGATTTCATTTATAGGTTCATCGACGGTTGTACAATGTACAGTGGTAGATTATTGTTTGACATCATAATCAAGGATGACGTCCCTGACATCATCCTAGTATGAGGAAACGGACGTTAAGCCTTTACTATTATTATTATTATTTTTATTTTTTATTGTTTTTAATTATTATTATTGTTATTATTATTATTATTATTATTATTATTATTATTATTATCATACCTTCTCAGAGTTTTCTAGTTGCTTGATTTGTTTTCTCTGCTGCTCCTCAGTTTTTTTCAGTTCATCGTCGAGTTCATCCAGCCAGGCCTGAAGCTTGTTGCCTGACACCCCTATATCATATAATATACATACATACATACACACACACACACACACACACACATATATATATATATATATATATATATATATATATATTTATATTTATATATAACATATAACGTATACCTATAATAGTCTAATTACAGTTATAACTGGACTGGTTATACGTTATACGGAAAATGGTCTAAATTGCCTAACGGTTTAAACATGTGGTATTTAAAAGTGATAAGATATCAACGCAATTGATCATTTCACTATAGTGCGTGTTTTTATAACCATTAGACAATCGATACGATAAATAAATCATTTCTCAAATCAATCACTAAATAAATAAGTCAGTCAATAAAGAGATCACTCAATCAAGCACTCAGGCTTACTCATCAATTAATATATGTCAAACAGATCATATTGGAGCATATTTACGAGACATGGATTAAAGAAATAAATATATAAATAAATAAATAATAAATAACACGCGTATAGTGAAATGATTAACTATGTTGGTATCTATCACTTTAAGTAAAACAAAGTTAAACATTTAGGCAATTTATTCCGTTTTCCGTGCTATCAGTCTTGTGAATGTCCGATATTATACTC
The DNA here is from genome assembly GCA_905160935.1 of Enchytraeus crypticus. Taxonomy (NCBI): domain Eukaryota; kingdom Metazoa; phylum Annelida; class Clitellata; order Enchytraeida; family Enchytraeidae; genus Enchytraeus; species Enchytraeus crypticus. Next base: position 897,847 of record CAJHZI010000534.1, on the reverse strand, counting down.
TCAGACCAGCGCGGCCGAGAATCGAACCCAAGAGAGATTAATTCACCTCAGGATCTTTAATTTAAAATTTTAGACGTTAGCTGAAGCTTCTAACCACTACGCTATTGAAACTTGCCAATTAATCTTGTTGAATTGACAAACTATTGCTGCTGTACAATAACAATTCTTGCATAACTAACAAGTTCAAACAACATTATTTGATTCTTAATCAGTGGCATTATGTTTAATCTGATATTTTTCCGATTTAAGACTAGAGATTTTGTTACTCTGCATGAATTACATATTTCATAAAACACCTTTATTTCGCAGATCGTCAGCCACGGAGTCTCGCAGTTCCAGAAGATCATGCTTCATTCTCTTGTTGATCTTTACGAGAAGGTCAGTGTATTCCAGCCCATGGGTCTCGTCTATTCTCATCTCTGCCTCAGTCAGGTCCTCCAGAACCTTGGTCCTGCTCGACTCCAGGATCTCAGCATAGTGTAGGGCGTCTAGTGGCAGATCCGTAACAAATTTACGCTTTTTTGCAACTTTAAAATCCATACAAGTGTCTTGCTAATTTAGTGACCGTTCAAGGATAGGTAAAGGCTTATAGTTTGATAGATTGAAATGAGCGTATGAGCAGCCTCTGGCCGGATTATGTGTCTTGGACCTCCCACTGAGCAAAGCACATGAGAGAGAAAAAGAATGTTAGGAGAGAGAAATATACATGTAGATCTATGCATATTCTATGGGTTGAAGCCTGAAGGTCTATTAAGAGAGCTCATAGAAGGAAGAATGGAAGGAAAAAGGGACAGAGGCCTGCCGAAATTAGGTATGTTAGATGATTTAAAGATCAACTCATATATAGACATGATGAGGAAAACGGAAGACAGAGAAGAGTGGAGGCATTATATACCTTGAAACTGCCAGTAGACAGTGCACTAAGAGATATATATATATATATATATATATATATATATATATATATATATATATATATATATATATATATATATGTATGTTTTGTATAGCACATCGTTAGCGATTAGAGTAACTGTAACTGAATCATGCAAATGCATCATTTAACTGCATCATATAACTACATCTGGCTCATATGACTACTGTATCATATAGACTACATTTTTGGCTAGACCAGTGGCGACGTCGGTAAGATACTCGACCGCGAAACATTATGTATGTGGTGCAAATCCTGGGGTCGCCATCACTGACATCGCTTTCGAGTGAAGTAACTGACGTTAACCTATGCGTTAACATCTGCCTTGTTATTTGGCTGCTATAGTTGCACAGATAGATGCATGTTTCAGTGAAAAATAATTGCCAGTTTTATAGCAAAACCTTTCTTCTTTGTAGAACTGTGTTTCCTTTCTATGTCCTTTAATCTCTTGTCCGAATCCTGTGTCTGCAAGCATATAGGATTTTAATAAGTTATAAAATCTGCCAAGTGAAATTAGATAAAATTTTATGAAAAATTTATGTCACTGTCCAAACAAAGGTTATATTAGAGCCTCTGTTACCATGCAAACAATGCATGTAATAACTGCATTCACCCTGGAATCCGTTGCCGAAAGATGTAATAGAACGAAGAATGTATGGGAAAATGGTCAGAAGCAGATCGACCAAGAAACAAATGCCAGATGATTTTTGTTACCTATTCTTTTCGTCATCATCATGGTACTTTTAATCCCAATTTAACTAGGGTCGGGATACTAATAGTATTTCTCCACTCCTCTCTGTCCCATATCATATCATCAGTCAATCCCTTATTTTTCAATTCGTTGTGGAATTCGTCTTGAAGTATACCATCATCATCATCATCATCTTCCCTTAAATCCCAGTTTAACCATGGTCGGGAAGTATACCATATACAAATTAATTACCATATGCGATCTTGAAGTATACCATATATAAATTAAAAGAAAAAATCATTGGAGAATTAGTTAGAAGAATTATATGCTATGGACTTGCTGTTAGGAAGGTCACTGAGAGATAGAGAGAGGACTAACGTTGCTTACATCTATAGCGGTGCTTTATGTCACTGTTAAAATGCTGGCAATTTGTGGGGTTCTATTTATTCAAGCAGCCAGGATTTAGAAATAGTGTTATATATATATATATATATATATATATATATATATATATATATATATATATATATATATATAATTAGTAAGCCAGTATATGGCTGGAGCCAGTGGCGATATCGATAAGATATTCGACCGCGGATCAGTATGTGCATATCCTGGGCTCACCCGTCACTGATATCGCATTCGAGTGAGGAAACTGACGTTAACCTTAGCTTTCTTGCTGGCACTTTTTGGAGTTCCATTTAATAAAGCAGCCAGGATTTATAAACAGTATTATATATATACATGTATATATTTAATTAATCACCATCATCATCTTCCGTTAAATCTCAGTTTAACAAGGGGCGGGAAACGAATGGACTTTCTTCAGTCCTCCCTGTCCTACACCATATCATCAGTCAATCCCCTATTAAATATGCATTTAATTAATAAGCCAGTATAATTTCATATGCCTGCGATGTCCCTAACCTGATATCACTGTCAGCTGATGATTCTGACGTCAAGTTAAAATCTTTTTTGATTGTGACTTTATTCAGAAAAGATATAAATTGATAATTAAGCAATGTAGGTCTATTGATGCACAATAAAATCTAAATGCTTACCAAATCAATCATTTGCTTTCTCTTTTCATCTTGGAGTTTCCTAGACAGAACCTTTAACTCTTTCTCCAGATCTCTATCTCCTTTCTCCTTGAGTTCTCTGATCTCTTCCATTACGTCATCTCTCCATCTCTTCTCCTCGGCTCGGGATAATCTTCCATTTCTGACGAAATCGAAAATTTATTTATGTACTTTAGGGTAGAAATTCTAGTAATGTAATGTCCGGGATGCTGACTGAAGAATAGACCAACCATAGACTGCACGTGTCGTAAAAGGCGACAAAGCACTAAGATCCAAACCAACACCAGAAAGGGCACTGGGTTGGTGAGCGCCTAAGCTCCAGAAATTTCTGCAAACTTTTCTAAAACGAATGGAAAATTTCATATGTATTCATATCCCGACCCTTGTTAAACTGGGATTCAAGGGAAGATGAGAATGAATTTAGCTTACGAATTTCTCGTGATGTGTTCGCGTCACTGAAGAATATGCACATCAATACCCGTTAGTGTCGTAAGAGGTGCATATTAAACTAGGACGACTAAGGAACTTCAAAAGTCATTATTGCCAAGCTACTTTATAGGCAAAATTGAAGTGTGGATTATAGCTTTTCTTGAATGGATTAACTTTTTATTCAACTGAGTGTTCTTTTTTCAGCATGAAAGCATACTTTGAGTAGAACAACAACAACAACAGAATTAGAGTGCTACTGTCGTCCATGACAACATTGAGTACAGAAATATGTGCCTTAAACATGTAGCATGAGAAAACTTGCGAAAAGAGATTTTAGAATAATATTGTTTAATTGGCATCGTTTAAGAGTATGTTCAGAGAAATTTGAAGAGAAATAAAGCAACATGAGCACATCATAGGACATTTTACTTGATCATTTTCTAGAATATCCTACTGTACAAAGAGGTAGCGTACTGTAAACACGAATTTCTCTTCAGTTTCATCACTCAAAAGATGTCAGTAACGGACGAGTCTAAGATTTGAACCAAATTAGGCCAGCACCTCACGCAGCTGCATTCCTGACCGATGCTGCCACAAGCTCACAGTGGACTAATGAGCTAACTAGAGAACAAGCTCGCAGTGGACTAATAGGCTAACTAGAGAACAAGCTCACAGTGGACTAATAGGCTAACTAGAGAACAAGCTCACAGTGGACTAATAGGCTAACTAGAGAACAAGCTCACAGTGGACTAATAGGCTAACTAGAGAACAAGCTCGCAGTGGACTAATAGGCTAACTAGAGAACAAGCTCGCAGTGGACTAATAGGCTAACTAGAGAACAAGCTCGTAGTGGACTAATAGGCTAACTAGAGAACAAGCTCACAGTGGACTAATAGGCTAACTAGAGAACAAGCTCACAGTGGACTAATAGGCTAACTAGAGAACAAGCTCACAGTGGACTAATAGGCTAACTAGAGAACAAGCTCGCAGTGGACTAATAGGCTAACTAGAGAACAAGCTCGCAGTGGACTAATAGGCTAACTAGAGAACAAGCTCGCAGTGGACTAATAGGCTAACTAGAGAACAAGCTGGGACTAATGGCTAACTAGAGAACAAGCTCACAGTGGACTAATAGGCTAACTAGAGAACAAGCTCACAGTGGACTAATAGGCTAACTAGAGAACAAGCTCACAGTGGACTAATAGGCTAACTAGAGAACAAGCTCGCAGTGGACTAATAGGCTAACTAGAGAACAAGCTCGCAGTGGACTAATAGGCTAACTAGAGAATTATAGACTAAAGATAGTCTAATGAGAGAACTATAGACTAAAGATAAGCTAGCGAGAGACCAAAGGCTAAGGATAGGCTATCGAGATGTCTAGCAAACTAAAGATAGGCTAAAGAGAGCCCACTTACTTCCTGACGAAGGCTATAGTTTCCAGCACTTGATCTACCACATTGTTTAGCAGCTCTGAATTGAATTCTCTCATCGAAATCTGAAAGTACGACAAACATTAAACCAATGAATCCATCAGTGAATCATTCAGTGAATCAATCGATCCATCAATCAATGAATCATTGAATCAACCGATCCATCAATCCATGAATCCATCAAATTATAAATGAATTAATCAAGAATCAATCAATGAAATAGTCAAATAATTAAATCTATGCACCACGTTTTGATACTTGATTGATTACTATTTCCTATTTTAAACAATTGTTATCTGATATCCACACAGTGCTATTCACTGCTGTAATATTAAAGCGTAATCATGAATTATTTCTTAATAAGAATTATTATTATTAAAAAAGATTTAAACTTCTATTTAAACTTCTTATGCTTAATAGGTACGTTACAGTTGTGCAATGTTGTGCATGCATACGTATATATATATATATATATATATATATATATATATATATATATATATATATAATGTCGACACCTATAGGAAACTTTTCTATATAAACTGAATAAGGCATTATAACTAAACCGTGTAACTGCATAATTAATGTACTACGAAACTAGTAGGGCTTAAATAAGAATCTGATATCTGAGGTGATTTTTCGTTGCCTTCCTCAGTTCTAGCTAAATCGCCTCTTGCGACACGTGCAATTTACGATTGGCCTATTCTTCAATGTATCGGGAACAACACGGGAAACTCCACTTCAGATACCATATTATTCCCAATCTATAGGTAACATTCTGATG